>OVBA01001747.1:0-40397 GCA_900406435.1 Lepidium aucheri | reverse complement strand
TATTTCATTAATGGCATTTTCGTAATTATTTTTTGTTTACTCATCAAAAAAGGACAAAATGGTATATAAAAAATTCCAAAAACTATTCTAATAATTTTCAATACTTTTATCTATTTAAGTAATTTAGACATAATTTGTACCTAATTCAGTAAATCACCCTTTATTAAATCATCCGTATTACACTATAGGTGAGTTATTAATTTTTTTACTCCTCTCACAATTATTAAATATATATATATATATATATATCTCCTCAAAAGTTTAAAAATTGAAATGCTTCACAACACTAACTTCCTCTCTTACTCACATTACTAAATTACTACTGCAATATAACAATAATCCGACTACAAATTAACACTCTTCCAAAATTAAACAGTATACGCACATATTAAACAAACACCGGGCGTAATCCGATACATCCCTTGATACATTCTAACAATAATGCTTATGGGCCATATAATGCAACTCTACTCAACTACATATGTGGTAGTTAAACATACCTAATCAAGGGAAAACTACAAATATTACTACTGAAAGAAAAATCACAAGAGTTTTTGTAATACGCATGATATATATTTTTTGTGCAAAAGCTATTGGAAAATATATTAGAAGAAGCTCTAAGTTTTTTTCAGGTCGAAAGAAGAGTCTCTAGTTATATAATATTTTCTGGTATTCGGATTTCTTTTACTATTAGTTTGAGTTTCCATAGTTGCGAGAAACATTATATTTTTGGCATAGAAATCAATGACGTTTATTTGAATTTTGCTGATACCATTTAATATTATGGATAGTCCCAAATTAAAGTGAAAATTTCAAAACATCTTGACAGACCAATTTCGTGATGATTTGATTTTGGTCAATATATAAATGATCAAAAAATTTCTATATTCTAACCTAATATCTGGTCAATATAGGATGTTTTTTTGGTAGTATAGGTGATGTAGTGGATGCATACTGGTTAAAAAATAGTAAAAGATATAATGATCATGTTCATATCTAAAATAAATACACCAAGTTATAGGTTTTTGAAGATTTTTGTGCAACAACACTCCTGGTGGCATATGTCACAAACATGCTTTAGTGTAAAACTAGTCTGAAAAGCTGGTTCGAATATAGGGGAAGAAAACCTAACTTACATCATATTATGGTAAATAAAATTCGAGACCATGAAGGTGCCTTTTGACAATTTGAGCACTCAAGTGGTCAAGTTCAAGAGTGACAATGTGGACATAATTGACTATCTCATTCATGCCATAACCTATATCCTGAAGATTGGCTGAGAGTTCAGAGGTTACAGCATGAATTTATTAAACGAAGACACTAATGAGCATCTTTGGGTATCAAGGAAGATAAATAAATTAATCATTGTGTAGATGGAATTGCCAAGAATACTTCCTCTTCTTAGTTGTATAACATTATACTGTTAATTGAATTTTTTCTAATTCTATAGATGGATAATCATTTATGAAGTAATGTCTTAAACTCTTAAAACCGAGAAAATTAAGTCTGAAGTTTAACTATGTATTCGGTCTCTAACCTAGTGTATGACAATTTTCAATTCTACTTTTACCTTTCATTATTGAACCAACTCCACAATTATACAATTCCAAAATTCTTTTATTACTCAATTACTTAACTAATATTGGAAGAAATATATAATTACTTTTATATAACAAACTAAACATATTAATAAAAGATAATGTATATATGTTATTCATCAGTTATATATATATATATATATATATATTCCTAAAAGATTATCACAATTTGGTAATTACTAGTTTCTAAATCAGTTTAGAAAAGGTACACATCTAAACTCCAAATTCCAGCGGATGATTTAGGTCATATCTAGATCCAAATAAATTTGAAGAAAGTTTGGCGTATAAACTATAGTCTATAGTCGCATCATTTGAATGGATGAATGTTCTATGCAAGCGATTCAAGAATGAATCAAACAACAATTGGAAGATGATTTCTATTAGTTATTGTTATATATATATATATATATATATATATATATATGTATTATTAGGCAAAACATTACCATGATTTTAATTTTTACAAAATATTATTGATTATTTTCAACATCTTTTATCATTTATGTATTAGTAGCTTTTTTTTATATTAAAAAAATGGATTAGTTAGTGTAGTAGGGTAAACTACTGAATTTTCAACTTTTTCCTTATACATAATATCTCTATAAATTAATAACCTTTAGGTTTACGAGTTTTTATTAATGTATAAAATTATCGTAATAATTAATTTATTAATATAACGAATAAGTTTTGGGTATTTGGGTACCTCTTCGGTTCAGGTTGAGTTTTTTCGGGTTTTGAGTTTTCGGTTCTATTGATTTAGAATATATTCAGGAATTTTAAATTTTGGGTCGAATTCAGTTCGTGTATGAATCGGGTTCGGATTCGAGTTCGGATATTTTTATATAAATTTATATAAAAATTAAAAGTTAGTAAAGATTATTTAATAGAAAAAAAAAAGAAAAAAAACCTAAATTTAATATTAAAAAAATTGTGTACCCACTATATCATTAATTCAGTTTTGGTTCGGGTTCGGGTTCGGGTTCGAATTCGGTTTTTCGAATTAAAATTTTATAACTCATTCGAGTATTTTGTCGGGTTCGGTTCAAGTTCAATTCCTCTTTTTTAGGTCACTTTTTATTCGGATTTCAGGTATCATGTTTTATGCTGCTCATAGCTAAATGAACCAAAAACTCAATTTTAAAAGATTATTAATAAATCAAGTATTAATTTAAAGAAGATTTACTGTATTTCATCTTCAACAAAGTTTTGCTTTTACAATTTACACACTATATATAGGATATTTTTCGAAAGTGGTCTTTATTCTAGATGGTAAATGCATTAAAAACAGATGTACTTATATATTTAGAGAACTTGGTTAAAAGCCGACCAGTATTAAAAAAAAAAATAACTTTTCCCCTCAAACCATTTTCTGTTATTTTTGTTCTGGTGCGCTTTTCCTAAGATACAAATTCACAGCCTACAACTTGAAAATTTTTAAAAACAAAAATATAAGACAGATAAAAGACAGAAAAATGAAATGTCACAAAACATTGATTATAGTCTGCTTCTTGGAACACCCTAACGCAAACATATCATCAACATCTCGAGATCTCTTTCCACCGCAAGTAGCTACGACGTCGTTTGGCTTGTCGGCAGTTACATTGAAAATGTCAACTCCGAAGAGCCGAACGACTACCTTAACCGGCCTTTGGCTCGAACCGGCACGGGGTTTCCAATCAATATAAAGCTGCTGGTCTGGTCCAGTGGACTTCTCGAAAGAAACGACATCACCGGCTTTGAGATTCTTCTCCTTAACGAATCGACTCCATCCCCTTGTCAATACGTAACTTTGGCTACTGTTCCAGTAAGAGTAACGGAATCGCCACACTTTACCTGTCAAATCTTCGAAGTTGATCAGAACACCTTTAGTCTCCGACAACGACGGTGACTGTAAAGGAAAGTGTTTCTCGGCGTGTTGTTTTGGTATCACGAGACGGTTCAGCTTCCCAACGTCGCTAGGCGTAACAGCTTTCTGGAAAAGCACTTCACGCGCTTTCAAAACGCGGTCGTTTTGACCCATATTACGTTTTCCGGTACCGTCAGGATTAAGAAACCGTCGTTTATTGTTCTGCGCAAGCTCATCAGCGTAAGTGTGTTTCCTTAACATGTCCACAATCTCAGCCTTAGAATGAGCTTCAAGAAAAGCCAATTCATCATCAGCTTCCACCGTGAGAGGCGTCTTGAAGTTCACGACGGCGTCACGACCACGAAATCGACGAGCAGCGATGTCGTAGGAACGAGCAGCTTCTTCCTGTTCGTTGAAAGTGCCAAGCCACACTCGTTGATGCTTCTCGTAGATCTGAGCTCCCCATCTTCCATTAGGTTGAGGAACCACACCTTTGTATTTCGACGATGGAAGCTTCTTTGACTCCGTCTCAACGCCGTTTTCAAGATCCAAGACGACACTACTTCCACCGCTTCCCATTCGGTAGAGGCGTGACCCCGTCGGAGCCAGAGGAGGAGAGAACTTCGTGGCGGTGGCTGATAAAGATTCTGAATTGGAAGGACTTATCTGATCATCTATGCAACTGGAATCCATTTTCTTTTGTTTAAGGTTCTTAAAGATTCTAATCAAAAATAGAAATGAAAGTAGGTAAGAGAGATTTGGGTGACGTTGTAGCTTTGGTTCACCTATATATATACACAAATGATGATATGAGGACTGGACGAGGCAAGTGCATGTACATGTTTTTATTATATTATTTGTAACCTTCTTATTTTTTATTTTATTTTTTCAACTGTCCCTTTTATTAGGTATATGCTTTTATGTTAATTTCGATTGATTTATGGAAAAATAAAATACTCAAATTGAGGAATAACTTTAATAATTTAAAGGTGGGGTCAAAGCTTACAAGAATCTCAAATTAACTTTGAGAAGAAGGTTCCTTGAAGGTAGATTGAAAATGTAGTACTACGGATTCCCTGTTTTTCGTACGTTGGTGTTATGCATGTACATTTTTGGAAAATTATTTCAACGCATTACCTATTTATCTTCATTAAATTACCAATAGAAATGCACATAATCGTTTTATTATCAGATAGTATAATCGTCAAGCCTACTCTCAATCCATAACAAGATTAGAGCCTAAGAGCAGGATTATTGGTAGTCTCTTAATTAGAGTATTTAAGAATTAAATAATAATTAAATTAGGAAAAGTAGAGTTAAGAGATGTATTTTTGTTTTGAGTTTGTAGGTGTGATTAATGGTAGTTTCTTAGATGAGTTTTTTAAAATAAAATAAAATCTTATATTGGTCTTTTATATAGATTCTTGACGACAATCTCAAATAAATATATAAAGAAGTAAAATTCAGATTAAAGAATTATTAAATAATTAAATAAAGAAATATTTAAAATATATCCCTTTTAAAAAATATTTAAAAATATAAATTCATATTAGATTTAAATATATATGACAGTTCAAAAATAAAATCTACAGATTCAAAATTTTTTAGAAAATCTCGGCAATAAAATTGGCTAGAGTGCTAAAATTATTTCTTTTGTTTCTAAATTAAGATGAATTTGGTCGGTTTCTATGTAAAAAATATAGTTGAGATTGATCTTACTATGCATTATCTCTATTTTCTTCTAATCCTAAAAGCAAAAAAAAGAAAAAAAAAAGAAGCAACCAATCATATGACGCCAATTAAGAAACGTTTCTTCCCTATTTTAGTTATTCCTGAATTATTTTTAATCATATAAAAAATATAAGAAACGCTATAGATACGTGCAATAATAATGGTCTAAGGATTTAACTCCTTCCGCAAAAGAACTAAAAAAAATGTATTCATTAAATAAAAATTTTGAGGACAATCAAAAATATTTATTATCTGACAATATAGGAGTATATATGTTCTTATAAAATTGACTCGTTAATGATTTAAAAAATGAGAGATATTTATTTACAACACATAGTTTTCTGAGTAAAATCCACTAAATTAAAGAGAACAAATAACTCATTACTAATTTTGAGAACCTAGATGTTAAAATGACGAAAAGTCATGCGAAACATCGGAGTGACATCTAACTGAAGAATCCAAATATGTTCGGTTCTTTAGTTTAAATATATTGACATAGAAGAGTCAGAGATTGAGATAAACAAATTTGAAAGAAAAGTCAGAGAAGTGATAGAAAAAATAAAATTAAGTCACACACAGTTTCTGACGAAAAAAAAAAAGAAGTTTAATAAATAATAGAAATAATAAGAGACAAGACATACAAATGAATAACCAATAGGGGGCTACATGGTAAGTAGGACCTACCAAGAGGGACAAGTTGGGATTTGGGGTCACATGACATCTGGTTTTCTTTTGCTATGTTTGAGTTTAATTCATCCCCCCTTTGAACCAATTGTTGTATATATATTTTATTTACTATCTTTATATTATTTTTTATCTTAAAATGTTTTTTTATTAATTTTAAAAAATGACTTTTGGATATGCAAGGTCGCTAGGATTATGATCTTATCTGATTCTGTTGTCTTATTATTTTATTGTAACATTTATATTTCCCCCTTTGAGTCTATTTGTTTATTTGGAGCTCTTTTTGCTCTACAACATTGCAAAATGTATGTTGTTATTATAATAAGAAAAGTCTCGTAATTCTTTGAAAAATTACTAATAATGATCTTTTACTTGTACATTTTTGCAAAAATGTTCTCTTAGCCACACCTTTGTAAAAAAATCTCTCAATTTTATAAAATTTCAATTTTTATTTTTAGAAATTTTTTCCCGAAAAAACATTATTACTAAAAAAAAGTTTACACAAAATATTTTTCCACCAAAAAGAATACCACTATTTTTTCATCTTAAAATTTTTCGCAAAATAGTTATTAAATTTAATATCAAACCTTATTAAATTTTATTAAATTTAATATTAAACCTTATTAAATAATATATCTATTCAGTTTTTTAAATTATCTTATTAGACTTAAATAAACTATTTATTAAGATTTATAAGTTATCTTATTAAAGCTTATTAATAAACTAATATATTTTGAATTTTATGAGTTAAAGTCATTCTCATGGACTGAGTTTATGCATCGATGGATATATTAGGGATAATATCTAGCTTGATTTAGTAATTTTGATCATTCTTTTGGGTAATTCAGATATATAAATTATCTTATTAAACTTAATAAATATACTATTTATAAGAACTTATCTTATAAGTAACCTATATTGAAATTTTTTAGTTATAATAATCTTTTAGGTTAGACATGAAATGAGTCTGTTTAGGATGTAATATTTAGTTTGATTGACTAATTTAGATTATTTTTTTGGGTTTATGTATCCAATAAGGGTTTAGTTTTTTTTTTTCATTCGAGATTTGTTATAATCATTCCTTTAGATTTAGATATCCAATTAGGATTTGATTCTTTTTTCATTTAAGAATTAGGCATCTAATGATTCTGTTTAGGATATAGAATTTAGCTTGATTTACTAATTTTTATCCCAAATTAGGCATGCAATTTGGGTTTAGGCTTTTTCATTTAAGAGTTGATATAATCATTTTTTTGGATTTAGACATCCAATGAATCTCTTTATAGTATAGTTTTTAGATTTTTTATACTAAATTTGATATTTTTTCTGAGTTTAGTCATCCACTTAGGATTTAATTTTTTTCTGTTCAAATATTTATAAGATTTCATAAAATAACTTATGAATTGATTTTTATATGATTTAATAAGATAAATTATAAAAATACTATTATTAAACTTTACAAATGGTATCAAAAAATTATGAGATGATAAAAAATTTGACAACAAAACTTTTAAATCCTAAAATTTTGGCGGGAAAAAGAGTCGTTGAAATGTTTGAAAAAAATTTAATTAAAAAAACCCAAAAAAATTGATTGACATTTTTGTAAATGTCCAGAAAAAGCATTTGTAGTTTTGAAAATGTAAGCCAATAAGTATACTTTTAAATTTATCCCTAATTCTTTTTATATATTTTTGTAACTAGTTGTATATATTCTTAAATTTTAATTCTGATGATCTAATCCAGACGGCCATTTTTGTCTAAATTTTTTGTCGATGATTTTTATTTTTTATCTTTTATCTTTTTGGAAAATGTTAATTTTTAGTGTTATACATATATATGTATTATACATGTATATATGTAGTTTTGTCTGTTAAAAAACGTACATTGTATATGTATATAAAAGAGAAATCTTTTTATTTATTTGTATGATATATAGGCAGGCAGTAATATTTCCTCTTGAGAGTGAAACAATTTGATCAAGCAACCGAAATATCTTTGAAGCTCTTCAAGTTGAATTCATTTATGCCTTCTTCTTTTTGATAAATATTTATGCCTCTCTTAGAATTACTTCAGCATTTATCATCTTAATAAATAATAATAATAATAACAATAATTATTATTATTATTAAATTATTATTATTGTTAATATTACTATTATTATTATTGTTATTATTATTATATTTTCGAATGATAAATGCGTTCGATTGTCATACACCGAACATTTATGATTTGTGGAATTTCTATAATCGTACTAATCAAATGGGACCCTAATCATATTATTGAAGTATGAACGGAGAAGTTGTCCTCTCCAGTAAAAATTTAGACCTATCGTCCGTACGTATATCTCTTTATTTTACGATGTCATCCAATTATTACCTAGTATTGGTTAAACTGATTATATATATATATATATATATATATATATATATATATATCATTACAAAAAAACTATTATTTAGCAACGCCATATTACAATAAAATTGGGACGTCGTAAATTAGAGACGCTATGCCAACTCATTTACAACGAAATGTACAATCATTGTAAAAAGATTGTAAGTTTACAACGAAAATTTTTGTTATAAAAAGGTAGCTATTTTACGACGAATTGGCAACGTGTTAACATGTCAGAGCAAATTCGTTGAAAAAACGTTTCCAATTAGCAACATTGTTACAACGAAATTTATTTACAACGACTTAAAGACGAATTGAAATTTGATAAACATGTTTTCCGTCTTTGAAAATTGATTTAAAAAAAACCTAAATGACGTTGTAAAAACATCTCCAAATATTGTTTCAGCAGTAAAAAAGTCATAATTTTGCAACGTGTTTACGATAATTAACAGATGTTGTAATATACTCGTATGTGATTAATGTTGTAAAATCATTGTTAATTTTTTGCTTATATAAGGTGGAGGTATTTCTTCATAATTCATAACACAACACAACATACACAAAAAATCATTTTTTGAAAAAAAAAATTTAATTAAAAAAAGCTAGAAAAATATCTTTCGGTGGTGATATATACGAGCAACGGAAGTGGATGTATATGGACAGAAATGATGCTGAAAACGTGACAAAGGAGTATATGAACGGGGTTGAAATATTCATGTACCAAGCCAGTCAAACTGAAACTATGGTTGAATTGAGTAAGATGTTCTGTCCTTGTCGGAAATGCAAATATACAAAATTTGATTGAGTAGATATTGTTTAGAATCATCTATTATATAGGGGGTTTACACCACATTATTATATCTGGTTTCACCATGGAGAAAGTTATAGTGCTGGTGGAAATATTGAAGCAAGTAGTAGTAATTATAATAATGCTGAAGGTAATATAGATGAATCGATTAATTTACATGATGTTGGTAATCAGAATGAGGTTCATGGGGTTGTAGAGCATGATAGGATGCATGAGATGGTCACAAATGCATTTCAGGAAACCAATACAGAACCAGTAGTTAGTGAGGCACCAAACTTAGATGCAAAAAGGTTTTATGACATCTTAGACGCTGCAAACCAGCCTATCTACGAGGGATGCAGAGAAGGTCTATCTAAATTGTCACTGGCAGCTAGGATGGTGAGTATTAAAACAGATTGTAATTTATCTGAAACATGCATGAATATGTGGACTGACTTATTCAAAGAGTATTTGCCATAAGACAACATGTCTGCTGAATCATATTACGAGATTCAAAAATTGGTGTTTAGTCTTGGTTTGCCTTCTGAGACGATAGATGTTTGCATCGACAATTGTAAGATCTATTGGAAAGATGATGATCAGTTACAAGAATATCGATTCTGTAAGAAGCCAAGATATAAGCCACAAGGGAGTGGGCGAAAGAAGGTACCATATCAGCGGATGTGGTACTTACCAATAACAGACAGGTTGAAGAGATTATATCAATCTGAAAGAACAGCAGCTGCGATGGCATGCAGAGCATTCACAGATGGATGGTGAAATCAATCATCTTTCAGATGCAAAGGCATGGAAACATTTCAATACGGTATATAAGGATTTTGCTAGAAATATTAGGAATGTTTATCTTGCTCTATGCACTATGGTTTTAGTCCGTTTGGAATGTCTGGTAGACAATATTCTTTGTGGCCAGTAATCCTTACACCTTATAACCTTCCTCCGGGGATGTGCATGGAAAAAGAATTTTTATTCCTAAGTATTCTAGTTCCTGGTCCTAAGCATCCAAAGCGGTTACTCAATGTATTTCTGCAACCTTTGATTCATGAACTACAACATTGCTGGATTCATGGGGTTCAAGCATATGATTGCTCATCCCAAAATAATTTTACGATGAAGGCAGTGCTTATGTGGATAATAAGTGACTTCCCTACCTACGGAATGTTATCAGGGTGGACAACGCATAGGAGACTAGCTTGTCCTTATTGTCGTGGGAGGACAGATGCATTTCAACTTAATTATGAAAGGAAGACGTGTTGGTTTGATTATCATCGCTGATTTCTGTCGTTGAACCATCCGTACCGATGAAATACGATCTTGTTCAGAAGTAAAGTGAAGGTTCATGATCCCCCACTACCGTATCAATATGGCGCTGAAATTAAAGCAGAAATTGATTATTATGTTGTTCTAGCAATAGTTCCCCGTGGGGGTAATTGGAATTGTCCACGTAATATGCCGGACTATTATGGACAGCATCAGAATTGGCACAAAAAGAGTATATTTTGAGAGCTGCCATATTGGAAAGATTTGCTGATTCGACACATTTTGGATGTGATGCATATCGCGAAGAACTTTTGAGAATATCATCCATACAATACTTAACGTAGCAGGGAGGAGTAAAGATAACAAAAAATCATGATTAGACTTGCCAGCTGTTTGTGCTAGAAGTGAGCTGCATATAAAAAACGATGGCAAAATTCCAGTTCTCATATTCAGGTTGTCATCAAAAGCAAAAACTACGTTATTCAGTTGGGTGTCATCAGAAGTGATATTTCCTAATGAATATGTTTCGAATCTCTCCACATGTGTTGAGCAAGGGAAAAAGTTTGTAGGGATGAAGAGTCATGACTGTCATGTGTTCATGCAGCGGCTATTACCATTTTCTTTCGCCGAGTTACTTTTGAAAAATATACATGAAGCACTTGCAGGTAATTACCATTTGCACCCACCGTTCACACACGAAAAAGAGCAGCTAGGAGATACAATGATGGTGGAGTGGCCCCAACTTATGCAGTAGAAGGATTTCCTGATATATTCTGCTCTATTGGTCGGCTCAGTGGGAAATTGAAAGAAGTTTGGTAGAGTAGTCCTGAAGACCGTCACGCGGCATACACATATATACTTCTGAATTGTACCGAGGTTTTTCCGTTTGAAAGGTATATTATGTAAATTAATTGTATATGTTTAATTAATGTGATTTCTATTATTTAATTAACGTATATCAATCTATACGTTTAGTCTATTTGTAAGTCAGGTAAAAGAAACTATTGAAGGAATTTCAGACGCTGAAGTACTCAAACAGAAAGATATGCACTTTGCACTCTGGTTGAAGGGACAGGTGAGAATTAATTAATTTTTTATGAGAATTTTAATTAAGTTATAAGGAAATATATTTAATTTAACCATGTGTGCAGGTTGACCATGATGATCCATTTTATCCACCATGCTCCTCTTGCTAAGATAATAACGGCACCCATGTATTTCACCAGAGGATACACATTTCATACCTTCGAATATGGTAAAAGACGAGCCATCGCTAATTGGGGAGTATGTGTCAAGGGTGAAATTGATTTCTATGGTATCTTGCAAAAAATTTATGAAGTAGAATTTGTAGGATTAGTTGGGTTAAAATGCGTGATCTTCAAATGTGACTGCTTTGATCCTGGAGTTAACAGAGGGGTTCGATGCAACAAATTTGGATTTGTGGATGTTAAACGCGAGGAGAATATACAACGAATTTGAGCTGTTCTGTCTAGCATTACAAGCAGAGCAAGTTAGCTTAATTCTATATCCTAAGATCAAAGAATCTGGAATCGTTTGGTTGGCGGCTACTATGATCACTCTCCATGGTCAAATTATTGGAGCTGTAGATTTACTCTTGCAAGCAGAATTATGTACGGCTATACATGCACCAGATGAAACTATAGAGCAAGTTCTGCTAATTGATCTGCAAAACCGATAATACGACGATGTCCCTGATGATGCTGCCGATAAGGAATGTGACGAATTTGATGAAAGTGATGATAAAGGTAGTGGAGAAGATAGTAATGATGAAAGATCTGAATGATTGTATGATAACATACGTTTTGAAATGTATTAAGTAATGTATCATGGAACTTATTATTCGATAAATCAAACTTAAATTTGACAAGTCGAACATAAATTCAAAATTTTAGAAATTTTATAAACCGAACATAAACCAAATTTTTTTTACATTTTATAAACTTTAAAAATTTTAAACATTTTATATATTTTAAACAAAGTCAAAGTTTTATAATATTAATTTAATCCTCGTAAAATCATTGTAGACGTTAGTGGTTGTAACAACGTCGTAAATTTACACGGAGTTTATGACAAAACCCAACTTTTTGTCTTAAAATCGTTGTAATTTTACAATGTCGTTACAACGTCCCATGTTTACAACAATTTTACGAGGATTATATAATTTTATACAATTCTATCAAATTAGATTTATAACATTTTTAATTAATTTTAAATTATAACATTCATTATATTTTATAAACTTACTCTTTTTTACAATGCGTTGGCTGTTCACAACAAATGTTCGGTTACGTAAACCCGCTAATTATAAGTTCGGTTTGTCTAATTCAAGTTTGGTTTGCTTTGATTAAGTTCAGTGTGTTCTGATTAAGTTTAGTGTGTTCTGATTAAGTTTGGTTTGTTTTTTGATTTATAAGAATTTATACAAATCGACATTATAATTTTCACAACGCTAAACCATAAATCTTAATCTCTAAACCATAAACCCGAAATATTGTTGTAAAGCGAGATATTGTTTGGGGTATAGGGTTTAGGATATAGGATTGCATCGTAAAAGCATTGTTAATTTGCCAACGTGTTTAGGACTCGCGCGTGGCTTACAATATTTTTATGATGATTTCGATATTTTGGGTTTACAGCTTAGGATTTGGCATTGTTAAAATTATAATGTTGATTTGTATAAATTCTTATAAATCAGTTTATTTATACCATTTTTTGAACTACTTATTAGAATTCGAAAGTATACTAAGAATTAGAATTTGAATTTATTGTTACTCATATTAAAATTTAAACTTATAAGAATTAGAATTTCAGCAAATAAAACCAAACTTATAATGTTGATAAACTGAACTTAATCTCAACCAACTGAACTTAATCAAAACACACCAAACTTAATCAAAGCAAACCGAATTAAAATTAGACAAACTGAGCTCATAATTTGCGGGTTTACATTACAGTTAAGAAGGCATTTTTTACAACACGTTTACATCGATTTCAATATAAACGCATTGTCAAAGACGTGTTCCTCGTAAATGCATTGCCAATTGGCAACACATTTACGACAAAAACAAACTCCTATATATAGTCATCGAATCCTCTCCCATTTCACTTGCCACTTCCTCTCCATCTCTCTCTACATTCTCTAAGGTAAATTCTCTCTACCTTCTCTCTTCATTTTATCTCCGATTTTATTCATTAGGATAGATGGAATTAGGATAGATGGAACAAGGATATATGAAATTTAGAAATTAAGATGGAATTAATATTTTTTTGTTAATGTAGATAATTAATAGATTAATTTTTGGTTATATTGTAGATATATCTATGGCTCTCCGTAAGCATACACGACGAGTCCACTATAGTTTTTTTGGTCAGGACATATCTTCATCATCGGGATCTGCTGGAGCGTCGACTTCATTGGCGATACCCGAGACACAGTCCCAACATGTCTTGCCTAACTCACAACCACTACCAGAGTAGCAACAGGACTACCCAGTTGATCCTGCACCAGTACCTGGAGCTGTTCATCCAGATCTCATGGTCCCTCTAAATGCACCCTATGCGCAGTATAGGGTGGAAGATATTCTAGTGAATGAAAATCGTGGGAAATTGCCGGTATTGCATATCGATCGACCTTCTGGTACTTGGTAAGTTAACTATTTAGTATTAATTTTATTAATTAAATTTAAAATTTTAAAATTAAAATTATTTCAAATTATATATTTCCTAGTCACAAATTTTTTGTGATATTCAGGTTTGGTGTCGATAGCAAAGTGGGGCGGAGTGTATCAAGAGTTTCTTTGTCGAGGCGATCCCTAACTGGAAATCGACACCAAACTACATTCGTGTAACGTAGTTCAAGATTTTTGCGGTAATTACAAATTTTAAATTTTAATTACTTTATTTAACTTTATTTATATTTAATTACTGATCATATTAAATTTTTTTTTTAACAGCAACATTGGAACTGGAACGTTTCCATCAACGAGACCTTTAAGCGCGAGTTCAACAAGAAAGCCACGAAGCGCCTTGCTAACATTGTCTCTGATTGGAAGACAGTCTGGGAGGTGAAAGGAGATGACGACAAACCTACCTCTATGACATTCGCAGTTGGGAGGGGTTTAAAAATTATTAGGTCGACCCGAAGTTGTCAAGAAAGCTGCTATGTGTTCTACTTCGGGGAACACGCTTGGTCCAGACGGTTTGGCACTTGCTATGCCTCACACTGCTGGGCAGACTCCTTTTTGCGGAGTCGCTCTTCAGATGGTAAGTTGTTCTATTTATAATTAAAATATTTAGTTTATTTAATTTTTAATTACTTATATATTTAACTAATTAAATTTTATAATTTTTAGGCTGAAGAGTTAGGACATGTTCCTTCTCTTCCGGATTTGTTCGAGTGGACTCATAAGACCAATTCCGATGTTTTCGTCGATGGTAGATCGGAGAAGGTACACAACTAGGTTGTAGCTGCTGTTCAGGAGCGTCAGACTCAGCTTTTCCAGGAAACTTCTGATGGTACTCCTGTGGAATTGACCACTTCATAAGTAGAATCCATTTATAAACAGGTAATTTAGTTAATAATTAAGTACTCAATTTCAGTGTTTAATTTATGGTAATATAATTAATACTAACATGTTTAACGTTTTTACCAGATTGCTCCAAAGAATAAAGGACGAATTCTTGGAATTGCATTCATGCAAGATGTCCCACGAGTCACTTCTACTTGGATAGGGGATAACTCTCTTCGGACTCAGTTGACTACTTTGCGAAATGAAGTAGCAGAACTAAAGCGATCGACGGCGGAACATCAACGATCGACGACTCAGCAGTTTGCAGCAAAGCAGGCTATGTTCGATATTTTGGTTGCGGGCAATCCTCATCAAATGGAGGCATTGGAGCAAAGACGTAAGGCACTCGGGATCCAGATTCTGACCCAGCAGGATGTCGATTCAAACCAACGAGTGGCTCAGGAGCAAGATGCCCGTATTGCAGATTTGTACGATGAAATTTTACGATAAATATTGTATTTTTAGTATATTGTAAAAACTTTTTAATATTAATAAATTATTATAAAATCAAAATTTTATAATTTAATAGTATTATTATAATCAAAATAAATAATTATAAAATTATTATTTTTAAAAATTTATTTTTGTCCCTAATTCGTTGGCAAGATACGTCTCTAATTCAACATTAAATTACGTCTTTAGTTAGTTGTAAAACTTGTCGTCCCTATTTTATTGTAAAAATGTACGTCTCCAATACGTTGTAAAATAATCGTCTCTATTTTGATGTAAAATTGGCGTCTCCAATACGTTGTAAAATATTTCGTCCCAACATCGTTGTAAACTAAGGAGTCTCTAATTCGGTGCTAAATTATGGTAGTTGTAAATTTGTTGTAAAATAAGCGATGTTAATTTGTTGGTAAATTTACAACGCCTTTACATCGTCATTTTTACAACGACTTTACAATGCGCTCATTATTTTACAACGAATTTACATTGCGCTTTTCACGATGAAGTTATAACGAAGTTTGGGCATTGGAAATTTTACAACAAACTTACAACAAAATATCTGTTACGACGATCTGGACACAACGAAAATACGTTCGTCCCTAAATCGTTGTAAATCCCTTTTACAACGAATTAGGGATAAAATTTAGAGTTGTAAACCAAATGTTTTCTTGTAATGTAGTATGATATTGATATAAAAAGTTATTTTTTGCAAAAAAAGCGTTCACAAATCTCTATATTATGCATTTCTACAACATACAAATCAAACAAATAAATAAAAATAATGTTCTTCACTACTATTATCAAATTTTTAAAAATTATAATAAAAAATATATCAAATCAAACTTTTATGAATATATTTACTATTAAAATTTTTAAAATACAGTACATTTTGCTGTAAAAACTTTTCTAAAAGAGAAAGTTTAAGAAATGTCCTTTTTAAAATATCTTTCTTCAAAAAAAAAATTTTCTTTTAAAATGGAACAAAGCAAAAAATATTTTTGAAAATAAATTTGGGTGAAAGGATATTTTTGCAATTCTCCAATTTAAAATTTGGCATAAAAATTGTGAGAATATCATACATCGGAAATTTAGATATGATTTAAGTGATATATAAAGGATATGGACCTCTTCCTCATTGCCAATTGGTATGAAGTTGGAAGCTCATAACTCTACAAAAGTTACATTTGCATATTAATTGTATGGTTTGATTTGCATTTTATTAGATATACTAGAATTATACCCGCATTATAACGCAGAATTGTTTGTTTTAATTATTTTAAAAACTATGGTTCATTTAGGTTGTTAGACATGTATTGATATTTGAGAAATTACTAAACATGCCCCTTTCGAAATATCTTTTTTCAAAACATACCCTCTCATAACCATTTCTCTCCCCCAATTTTCAAAGGAAATAGTAGGTTTTGAAAAGGGTACCTACCAATAGGGGTACTTTTGAAAATTCTCCTTGATATTTTAGAATATTTGTTTCGAAATGTTGTTTTAGAGGCTTGAAACCCGAACCAAAATGGATCCAAATTTAAAGAACCAAAACTGACAAAATACTCAAATGGATCCTAAATCTATGTGCTCGAAAAAGCAAACCCAAATCTGAACCGAAACCAAATCAAAAACCATATTTTAGCTTATTAGAGTTTTCTAATAATTTTAAACTTACTTTGAATTTTTAAATAAAAATACCCGAAACTCGAACTCGATCTATATATACCGAACTAAACTCTATTCGAAATATAAAAGTATTTGAATAAGTCTTAAATCTAAATAATCAAAATACCGAATTAGATGATCTAAACCCGAAAAACACCAGAATGTATCATAAATATATCTACCCGAAAAATCAAATCATAATCCGAACCAAAACTGAAACAGTAACAGAATCTGTAACCGATATATTTTTATTAAATTTTAGCTTTTTAGAATTTTTTATATTAAATTTTTATTAGTTTTGAATATATATATATATATATATATATATATATATATATGTAACATAACTTATCTTAATCCTATTTTTAAGAGTGGTTATGAATCTTTGGTTAACTTTATCCTATAGTTTATAACACAACCAAAATAAAAATGTCTCATACTTTAATATATAAGATTTTTTAAATAATAAAACATGCGACATTTAATATTTTTGATAAAAAAAATTTAAAACATGGCAAGTTTTTTTTGATGAAAGAAACATGACAAGTTTTTTTTTTTTTTGAAAGCAAGAAACATGACAAGTTGAAAGGTTTATTTTTGAACAAACCCGTTATTTATCTAAAACTGAAAGCTAGTAATTATCCGTCAGAATAACATTAGAGATTAAGAAGATTAATTATTTTTTATAAAATATATAGAAAAAAAGGTCTTCATATTCGAGAAATATTTGAAAAAAGTAAGAAAATGTTGATATGGATAATAAGAAAAAGTCCATGCATGCACGTAGAAAAACAGTGTGCGGAGTGGTATTGCAAACGGTGTCGTTTAGCCAGCAGTTTGGAGATGCAACTAGGAAAAAGCTTGTGATACTCTTTAAGAAGGAAAAAGTCAGTAACATCATTATCATTGTTTAAGTATGCATGGACCTAGACCTCATCTCATCCTACTCAGCTCTCCCTAATTTTAGTAATCTTTTCTGATTACATCTTAGCCATTGATTTCAGATTCTTATCTTCCATGGTTTATATCGCACAATTATGGCAAGAGGCAGAGAATCCATATATACATTTATAATTTATTAACATCTTTGTATATTTAACATCGGTTAATCAACCATGACTAAGTTTATTATATTCCTGCTGGGATAATGAAATCGTGGCTTAGTTTACGCCACCAGAACCAGCTTAATTAATTATTTTAGGGCACCAGAACCAACTTAGTTTAATCTAAAGATCACTTTTGTGGCTCCCACATACTTAATTAATATTGGATATAAAGATGATAATAATATATTAACTAGCGTGCGATTAATTAACTACACACGTCAGAAACATTATTATTTCATTATAAAATAATTACTCCGCAAATGGAAGTTTTTTTCTTATTTATTTATTTATTTATTCTCATTACATCTTCAGTTTGGTATGTAAATGGCCACGTGTATGTAATGCTCTTGCCCGTAATATTTATGTTCTTGCCCGTAATACTCGAAAATCAGTTTTTGAGGGACTGATGTAACTTTTCCGAACACTTTCCTTTATGATATAATACATACCGTTGATAAAAAAAATGGCCACGCGCAGCCGTTAATAGTCGAGTTTCAATGAATCTTTATCATAAACGTATCAGTGTAGTTGGCTGATTAATTTATGTATAGCCAATAAAACCTATCAACAAATAGGGTTACTGTTATAAACTTACACAATAATCTGATGAGAATTCTTATTGATTTACAATGGTAATACAAGAAATTATATACTCCGGACACAAATAACCTGCTTTTTATAATTACATAGAATAAAAAAATATTATAGATTGATACAGTAACACTCTCCCCTCCCCCCCTCCCCCCCTCAAATTGGAACATGCAGATTCCAAATGCCCAACTTGTCTTGTAATTAACTCATCGAACTCTTTGTTGCCTAAGGATTTTGTCATGATGTCCGCTAGTTCTGGTTTAGTGGGAATAGATGAGGGTGTGATGTTGCTTGAAATAATTTTATCTCTCACAAAGTGGCAGTCGTTTTTAATGTGTTTGGTGCGCTCGTGTAAGACGGGGTTAGTGGCGATATATATAGTGAACTTGCTATCACATGACATACACATAGGTGACTGATGAGGCACTCTCAAGTCAGCAAGTAATTGTGTAAGCCATATCAACTCTTGAGCAAGATAAGACATTGCTCTATATTCTGCCTCTACTGAAGATCTACTAACCATTTTTTGTTTTTCTGTTTTCCAAAGAGACTGGTGACCAGCCGAGTTAAACAAAGTAGCTAGTGATAGAGCGATGAGTAAGTGGATAACTGGCCCAGTCTGAGTCACACCAGCCATGGAGAGTTATGTACGTGTCAATGGAAAGGACAATACCTTGGCCCAGACCATTTTCAGGAAATGCACAACTCGACAAGCAGTTTCCCAATGCTCTTCTCTTGGTGATTGCATGAAGTGTGCTAAAGTGTGTACTGCATACAAAAGTTCACGTCGTGTTACCTTCAAATAAATAAGTTGGCCAACTAGTCTTCTATATTGTTTCAGATCAGTGAGCAATGGTGTTTTAGATAGAGCCAACTGGTGATTCTGCACCATTGGGAATGTTGCAGGTTTCGCACCTAATAACCCAGTTTCAGCAATAATTTCTAGAGCGTATTTCCTTTGACACAGAAAAAAAACCCCCTGTTGTTTCTTGCTACTTGTACGCAAGAAGTACTTAAGGAGACCAAGATCTTTCGTTCTGAAACAAGAGGCAAGATAGTCTTTGAACTCAGCAATTATTGAAGCTGAGTTTCCTGCAATCATAAGATCATTGACGTACACAAGAACATGCAACACAATTTCGTTTTTGGTGTAGCTAAATAGCGACTAGTCAGTCTTAGATTCCATAAAACCATAAGCAACTAGAGCATATGATAACTTCTAGAACCAGTAACGTGGAGATTATTTCAACCCATACAGTGATTTATAAAGAAGACATACCTGATTTTGTTTTGTTGACGTGAAACCAGGTGGGAGTCTCATGTAGACTTTTTTCTCTAAATCTTCATGGAGAAATGTGTTTTGTACGTCCATTTAATTAATCTTATAGCCTTCCCAATAGCTACACAAAGAAGCATATAAACTGTGTCCATCTTAGCCACATGAGCAAATGTCTCTCCGTAGCTTTTCCTTTGACTTATCGATTCCGCATCGCCACAAGCCTGGCTTTGTAACATTCCAATGTGTTGTTAGCTTTATACTTTAACTTGTAAACCTAGTGAGAACCAATCGCCTTTTTCCCTTCAAGAAGTTTAACAACTGAATATGTTCGATTAATGCCATGTGCATCTATCTCCTCTGCCATCGCATTACACCACTTATCATCCTTAACTGCTTCCTTAAAACTTGATGGCTCAACAACAGCTAGAATGACTGCTTGAAAAGTCGTATGAGCAGGAGAGAATTTTTGAATTGGAGAGAAAATCATCGAGATTATATGGTGTAGAGTCTGAAAGTGAGAAAGAGCGAGCAGAATTTGTAACATAAATTTGTAATGTTTCTGACTTTTTCTTGGTGCGATGTCCACGACCCATCAATTCTGGTACGGATGGTGCAGAGGTTACTGGGACTGACACAGTGGTTTTGGTTTAGATTTCCGCCGGAGGTGGAGGTGAAGGTGATGGTGATGGAGTCGCTGTTTATTAGGATTCAGAATTCATCAGAGGAGTATCGTCAATTGTGGTTTGACTATCTGTATTGTACTGAGAGGTTTGTTGGGTTGGAATTGTGACTAATTGAGGCCATAGTGATAATTCTTCTCTTTGTGAATTACTAATGGGCCATTAGTATGTGAAGTTCAAAAGTGCTCATTCTCTGATTTACTCGGGCTTGGTTTAGTGGTTGATGAAGCATACAGGAACTTTGTATCATGAAATCGAACATCACGAGAGACGAAGAATTTTTGGTTTTCAAGATCGAACAACCTCCATCCCTTTTGAACCTAGGGATAACCCATGAACACACACTTTGTGGCCTTAGATTTGAATTTGTCTCCTTTAGTATGTTGATTGTGTGCATAGTATAAAGAACCTAACATTCTCAGTGGTGGAGTCGAATACAAGAGTTCATACAGCATTTTGTTGTTTAGTATTAAGTTGGAGTTCTATTTATAAGTTATGTTGGTGTGAGTATGCATTCACCCCAGAATGTGATAGGTAAAGATGCATGAAAACGCAAAGCTCTAGCCATATTATGGATGTGGCGTTGTTTTTTCTCTACTCGACCATTCTGATTTGGAATCCAAACGCAAGAGGTCTGATGAAGTATATATTTTTCTCTAAAAATCTATGACAGACACATGAACTCAGTCCCATTTTAAGATTGTACAACCTTAACCGTTGCTGAAAATTGCTTTTCCACCATTGCGATGAAGTTAAGCAAGTGTTGTTGTGCCTCTTGTTTTGTCACCATCAGATACAACCAGATGCTGCGTGAAAAATTGTCCACTACAGTAAGAAATTACAAGCACCAAAATGCGTAGGGCTTCGGATGGACCCCAAATGTCACAAAGAAACACTTAATGGAAAAGTGTCTCGTGTCTGGTTTGCACGATAACTAGCATCACAAGAATGAGTAGAAATATTATAAATAACAACTCTCGGTAAAGCTTTTAGTACTTGTGTGGATGGATATCCCATACGGTTATGCAGAAGAATATAATCACCAAGCTCATATGTCTCAACTACTACCACAGATTCCTCCATTCCACAAAAGTAAAAGGTATTATTGTGTCTCCTACCCACCCTAGTCACCGTTCTCATAATGAGGTCCTGGATCACAAGGAAGTTGTCAGCAACTTGTAGGACCAAACTATTCTCATCCATAAACTACACTAAAGAAATCAAATCAGACTACAACTCTTTTGCATAGAATACTGATTTCATTATCAAAGTTGAATCCAAATGCACTGTCCCTTTTTCATAGAAATCTGATGAGTGCCATCAGCAAGTATCATAAGTACCAAGACATGTCACACAGATCAGATAAAACAGATAGTTTTTTAGTCATATGGTGGCAACAACTTGTATCAAGAACCCAAGAAGGCAGGGAAGACATACCAAAAAGACTTCATGTCACATTCGATAGAGTTGTTGTCAAGGTAACATGGACGAAGTTGCTGATCCGTTTGGTTTCCCTCTGCCTTTGTTTTGTACTTGTCGATACTTGAGTCTATTTCCCCACCACTCTAGATATCCTATTTCACATAATTGTATGCTTCTTCAAGACTTGAAAATGGAACTCATGAGGTAAGGTTTTAGCGGACTGTACCAAATAGTCTTTCATCCAATCCGAACAAGAACTGATGCATTTGATCTTCTTCTCTATCTTATTCATGTGCAATCAACAACTCACAAGTACATTTTCCATATTGACAAAGACGAAATAGGCGATATTGTTCCATTTGATCGGAGATTTTTATTGAGTTTTCCAAAGTACTCTTCAATAGTACTCCCAATCTGCTTGCAGTTAGCCAATTTTAAGCTTTGATTTGCTGATTCCGCGGTCCATTTGTCACAGCTAATTGCTTCTTGATGTGATCCCATAAGTCCTTTGCGTTGTCCCTTGTGATAAATATTCAATAATAAAGATGGTTCAATAATCATCTTTGTCCAAGAGATAATCAACGCATTGATTGACTTCCAATCCTCATAATCTGGTGATTCAGGACTCGGTTTCATGATAGATCAATCTAAAAATCCGAGTTTCTTGCATAAATAAATAGCCGTTTTGAACGTGCAAGCCCAGTCATCGTAATTGTTTTCTTGCAGCAGAGGTCTCGGGATGATAGCACATGGATTATCAGCAATGGTCATATCGAAAAGAGAAATGGTTCTCCTTGTTTATTGTCCTTCGACGTCGGGTCGGATGGATTCACTATTGTGATCGGGTTGGTTTGTTACACAGATTAACGATTCGAATGTGAAATTTTGGGTTCGAAATGAAAAATCAAAGAATATTACCGTGATCTGATACCATGTTATAAACTTAGCCGCACACAATAATTTGAAGAAAATTATTATTGCTTTATAATTGTAATACAAGAACTTGTATACTAATACAAATAACCTATTTTTTATAATTACATAGATATATTTAAGAAAGAGAGTAAAAGAGTATGATAGATTGATACAGTAACATTACTTAGAAAGACACTTTTGGTAGCATATAAATACACATATATTCTACAGTTTTCAGTATTGATTACAATAATTAGGATGTAAATTCATGTCTCTCAGATGTGATGTGTGACATTAAGCAGTTAAAATCAGCATTTGTATAAGAGGAAAAGCATTAAGCAGCAATATTTTGTTCATACAACAATAAAGTAACAAGTTGAAAGTATATATATAAACTAAAGTTTTTATTTTTGCTCGAGTATATAAACTAAAGTTTTATGGGATATAAAAACATATCGAATTTCCCTTGAATGAAAAATTTTCAGAAGTTATGAAACTTTCAAATGATTTTTCAATTAATTTAAAATTTTTTTGATAAAAATTATCGGGTCTTGACAGAGTGAGGCATATCTTTTTTTGTGTATGTCAGTTGAAATTTAATTTGACAATTAACAACTTTTGTGTAAGAAAAAATAACAACGGTTTCAAAAAAATAAAAAAATAATAATAATATATTTATTTATTTTTCATGTTGCTAAATCAAAATATTTTCTTTTCTTTTAATATTTGCATATGATAAACTTTTCTTGGCAGAAATTAAATGAAAGAGTAGAAAATTTTATGTATTTTTCTAAAATATATTAAAATAATACCAATTTGAATGAAATAAACTAAAAGTGTTTTAGTCTCACTTCTTCTATAGAAATTAAATAAATTAAGTAAAATAAAATAAATAAATAATCTTTTTTCTTTCACTTTACATTTTATGTATACATGTTTTCTTTCTCATTTCTTCAAGTCAAAAGATTGCAGTTACAAGGTACGGCTTTCATTAATGGTTTACACTTGATTTTTTCGGGAAACATATTCCAAAATCATGACCCTTGCTTCGGATTTTGTTGAAGACAATCATGAATACACTCCTTCGGATGCTGTTCCAGAGTATGTCCAAACTCCAGCAACTCGCGGAACTAACAACACCAGTGAGGGTACAGTGGGCCATAAACTACCAGAGTTTCCATGAATACAATCTTTTGGAACTGCCAAAGCTTCAAGGGGTCCTCTGTAGTTTGACGCTTTAAGGGAATAGTTCATCGCTATTCTCCGGAATAACTCTTTCTTTGGACATGAAGAATGGTGATGACGTGGTACATTATGTGGTTGCACAATTAAATTATTCCAATGTATCTTGTGTGTCGCCTAGAGGTTTAGGGGGTGGTTTGGCTTTGCTGTGGTCTGATTCGGCATTTGTACGTTTTCTTTATCAAAGGAAAAGACTCATATATTGTATGATAAATAAAAATGAGATTTCCTGCTATATGTCTTTCATTTATGGTCACCCAATCAGACAATTGCGACATCATTCATGGGAACAATTAGAACGAATCAGTATTGCACGAAGGGGTCCTTGGCTCATTTGTGGTGATTCCAACAAAATTTTGAATGCCAAAGAGAAAGTAGGTGGACCTCCCCGGGAGGCTTGGACGTTTTCGCAATTTCGGACTATGGTGACGACTTGCCAAATGACTGACCTATCATACATTGGTAACAATCTGACATGGTGTGGCAATAGAAGAGGACATACAATTCAGAGTTGGTTAGATCATGTCCTAGTGAACAATGAATGGCGAGCTGATTTCCCAAATTCTTTGGCAGAATATTTAGAATTGGTAGACTCCAACCATAGGCCAGCCGTACTTAGAATACGCAACTGATCGGGCAAAGAAGATGTTCTTCTATGATGCCCGACATGGGCACACCAAAGAGTTCAAGTCGGTGGTTCGTCAGGGTTGGTTTAATAATACAAATTCCACAATAGTGGTTGTGTAACACCCCAAATCATTAAACTCAAGTTCCGATATATTCTAGTAAGGCCTTGGGCGGACCTTACACTTAACCATTTATAGTACCATTATTCACTAAGTTAAAATTCGATTAAAAGATGTGATAAGCCCAAACAGTTCATAAAAACTTGGTTCCATTCTTATTCAAAACTAAATTCAAGGTTCAATAACACCAAGTGATAACTTAACAAATTGAAAGCGGTTCTAGCATCAAGTTCAACTTCAAATAACTTAAAATACAACTCCCAAATCCCATCCCTAAATCCACCTCCTCTCCGTCCTGCCTTGGTCTCGCTCCTATTAGCCATTTTCTCGATCATTGGTCGAGTTATTACTTATAATCACACAGATTGAATAAGCAAATGAATTGCTTAGTAGTTTAGTCATCCCGTCCCACTAGGCTATAACCAGAACACGTATTCAATAACAAATCAAGTCAAACCAGAGAACAATTTAGATTTAAGGGTTAACTAATCGATTAGTTTAACTACCTAGGATACTTCCGGATCAGCCAAAGTAGCCTTTAAGTCCAGAGCATTAACATTATCATATCACAAGTCACGGAACCAAACCCTAAGGTTCACAAGTCACAGAGTCCAAACACTAAGGTTTGCAAGTCACAGAATCCGAACACTAAGGTTCGTAAGTCACAGAGTCCAAACACTAAGGTTCGCAAGTCACAGAGTCCGAACATTAAGGTTCGCAAGTCACAGAATCCGAACCACACGGTTCTCAATCACAATTTTGACCCACATGGTTCTTCCTTTCACATTCAACCATTCAATCTAACCATTATAGGGGTCCATTCAACCTATTACCAAACACGAGACTAATCTAGCCCATGGTTACAAACTCACACGTTTTCAATCACAATTTCATATTCGAACCCTAAGGTTCACAACTCACAGATCCGAACACATGGTTCGCAAGTCACAGGTCACGAACCATACGGTTCTCAATCAGATTATCGACCCACATGGTCCTTTTATTCACATTCATTCAGTCAATTCTAACCATTCTAAGATTCCACTTAACCTATTACCAATCACGAATTCTAGGTCAAATCCCCACAGTCATGAACTCACCTTTGCCTTAAACTCTTTCGGGTTTCTTTCTGCTCTATGGGATTCAAATTGCCAATTCTAGCAAAACCTTCAACTCAATTCAACCTCTTTCCTTGCTTCAACTAAATCGATTTCTCTTAGCCTTCTTCGAGTTCTCTCTCTCTTAACTTTAGGTTAATTTGTGTGGATTCTCTTTTAGGTGGGATTAAGGCTCTTATTTATATCACTTAGGTTAACCTAATCCCTTTAGTTGGGCTGAGCTCAAGCCCCTTTCAAAATAACCCATGGCCCATATCACATTAATTCTGATCGTTTGGCCCATTAGGCTACTCATTTGGACATCTAACAAACTCTTGTCCGAACGAGAACCCTTGTCCTTTCATTAACACCTCATGTCCTAACACGAACCAGACTTGTCAAAAACTAAACACAATATATCCGAACCTCCTAGGTTCATGTCCAAACTCGGACTAACCATATCCGATCTGGACCAAGCTGTCCGATTCAACCAAGTTGTCCGATCCGAACAATGCTGTCTGATCCGACCAAGCTTGTCTGATCCGACCGAGCTTATCTGATCCGACCAAGCTGTCCGATCAGACCGAGCTGTCCAATCTGACCAAGCTTGTCCGATCCGACCGAGCAGTCCAATCCGACTAAACTTGTCCAATCCGACCGAGCTGTCTGATCCACTCGGTTTGGTCCAAACCCTAAGTTCTTGTCCTAAATTCCTTCCTTAACCTATTTCCCATGGTTTTGTCTGATCTTAATCATTCTTTAGGCTTCCAATACCTTTCTTTGGCCGGAACATACCAAATGGCCATGTTTGGTTCGCCCATTCATAGTGCATTCACATACCGCACCTAGTGCGCTTTCGGGTTGACCAAACGTGGGTATTACAGGCTGTTGGTTGCGAGCTTCATGCTCAATAATCTCAAATTGGAAGCACCCAAATAAAACTAATAGTGCGAATGAAGTACATCGATTAACTATAGAGATTAATATGGCTAACTACACCGGGGTGGTAAATGCTTCACATATTTGGGAACTTCGGCACAAATTGCATCTGACCGCACTGGCGGAAGAGAAATATTGGCAAGCAAAAGTCGCAATTGTTGGTTACAACACGGTGATCCAAATACAAAATTTTTTCACGCTGCGACAAGAAATTTTTGGGCTAAGAATACCTTAACGTGCATTCAGGATGGATTGCGCCACCAATATTATGGAAACCGTCAGATCAGTAGAGTGGCTACAGACTACTATATCACCCTATTTACGAGCTCCAATTGGCCGGCATCATTTTATCTTCTGAATAGTCTACCTAGTGTAGTCTCATCAACCATGAATACTTTGCTTGTGGCACATGTCACAGATGATGAAATCAAAGATGCTGCTTTTGCGATTGGTCCATCTTAGGTGCCAGGCTCGGACGGGTTTGGGAGTGGTTTTTATCAAGGTTTATGGGACAACGTGTGATCGGATATAATTCGTGAGGTGCAAGAATTTTTTCGATCGTCAGTTATGTTGGATTCCTGGAATCATACACATTTCTACCTTATCCCGAAGGTTAGTTCGCCGTAAAAATGCAAGATCTCTAACCAATAAGTTTATGTAATATTAAATATAAAATTATTTCAAAGATAATGGTCAATCACCTATATCCTATCTTATCAGAGGTCGTATGAGAACAACATGCTGCTTTTATTCCGGGCCGGAATATTATGACAATGTTCTTATCGTCCATGAGTTGTTTCATTCACTTAGAGTAAACAGAAAAATATCCTCTGAGTATATGGCTATAAAAATGGATATAAGCAAACCTTATGATCAGGTTGAATGAGATTTCCTTAAAGCAGTTTTTCGCCAAAAAGGGTTTTCAGAGCAATGGATAGGATGAATAATGCAATGTGTACGTACAGTCACATTTTCAGTATTAATTAACAGCAGCCTTACGGGTTCATCGAACCCCAATGTAGGTTGAGGCAAGGTGACCCACTTTCCCCGTATCTTTTTATCCTTTATTCTGATGTCTTGAGTTCTATGATATATCAAGCCCAAATCGATTGTATATTACAAGGTCTACGTATAAGTCGAGGTGGGCCATCTATTTCTCATCTACTTTTTGCTGATGATTCGTTATTCTTCCTTCGGTTTTACAAGAATAATGCAAGGAAAATAAGGCATATTTTTGATGATTATGCAGATTGTTCTGGTCAACTAATTAATCTTGACAAATCAACTATAACATTTGGTCATCGTATCTTTCATGCAACCCGCGAACGACTAAAACCTATAATAGGAGTAACACATATTGGTGGAGCAGGAAAATATTTTGGTCTACCTGAGCAGTTTGGCCGAACAAAAAAGCAATGTTCAAATACATTGAGGAGCGAGTCACAAGAAGTTATTAGGATGGAAAAATTGGTACCTGTCGCGGCTAGAAAAGAAACTTTGATTAAAGTTGTTGCCTACGCTCTTCCTGTTTACTCGATGAATTGTTTCCAATTGTGCAATCAACGTGTGCTGTTATTAACAAGTTAATATCAAACTACTGGTGGGGAGGTTCAACTAATAGGAAACCCATGCATTGGGTATCTTGGAAGAAAATGACAAAGCAAAAACGAAATGGCGCCCTAGGGATTAGAGATATTACAACCTTTAATCAATCACTACTAGCTAATCAAGTATGGAAGTTGCTCTCTCGTCCAGCTAGTTTGGTGTACCGCCTATATAAGGCACTCTATTTACCTCGTCGAGATATATTATGTGCTCCAAAAGGTACCCAACCATCCTATGGATGGTCTTCCCTACTTTACGGGGTGTCTCTACTTAAATCTAGTATCCAGGTGCGTGTCAGGGATGGTATGTCAACCAAAATAGGACCAGATCCTTGGTTACCTACTACCCCATCTCGGCCTTCACTGTTACTCCCACCCTATGACCCTAATGCACAAGTATGTGACCTCATTGATCCCACCACACGACAATGGGATATGCATAAACTGGATATGATGATTGATAAGCGTGATCATAGCTTCATACTTGAACAATTCCTTCCCCAACACTCAATGCAAGATCGCCACATATGGAGACATACAAAACATGGCACCTATACGGTTTAGTCAGGATATTGGTTGGCCACCACAGCTACCTCTTCGGATCCATCGCAGATGCCTCATCTATTCTCTTACGCTGAACTTACAAAAAAAACTTTGGCGATTACCTGTTGTACCTAAACTAAGGCATTTTATTTGGCGTCTCGCCTCCCGTGCATTAAGTTTTGCTGACAATCTTCAACGAAGAATATCAGCATGTTTTCTTCTTGCCTCTGGTGTTGTGCGACGAATGAAATGGCGTATCATGCTCTATTTTTATGTGACGAGTCACAAGCGGTTTGGAGACTCTCGGGACTTCCATATCAGGGTTAACAGACTGGTTAGTCACCGTTGAACACAAATTAGATGTTATTCTAAACCTTTCCGAAGAAACTAGGTTAGATAAATTTCATCGCTATTTGCCTATATGGTTATTATGGCACTTATGGAAAAGTAGAAATGAGTTGCTTTACAATTCTAAAGCATTGACCCCAAATGAGACTGTTGATCGAGCAAGCCAATATGTAGTTGAATGGCTAGATTCTAATGCGGAGCACACACGATCACCCCTCCCGATAACTCCATGCTTAACTCCCACAGATACATGGAGTCGCCCACAACATGGGTGGATAAAATGCAACTATGATGCATCATATAAGCAGGCAGGGGAAAATATTGGTATGGGTTGGATACTTAGAGATCAAAATGAATTGTTTCTTCATGCGGATCGTGGTAAATGACCGCAAAGGGGTTTAGTAGATGAGGCGGAGCTTTCCGCACTAATTTAGGCAATTCAAACAACCTGGAGGTTCGGTTATCAAAACGAAGTATTCGAGGGATATAACATTATAATAACAAAACCGCTTTACCACTAATCTTCGGTTGGAGCACTATCAGTGTACGATATCGCAATGGAGAAATATGTTCAATAATTTCCTCGTATTGCATACATCAGGAGCGAACAATCAGTGTGCGGACCATATAGCTAAATCTATTGTAAATATCTCATCTGTTTGGGACCTGTATCACTCTTGCCTTCCTTCTTTATGAGGCTTTGTACACTCTCATCTTTGTAATGAAATATAAATGATTTGACGGAAATATATATATTTTCTTTCTCATTTCCTTTTTCCCTATTCTTCATTTCTTCTCAAAACTAGACCAGTCAGACATGATGTTTAACATAAAGGCAAGGGAAGCAGAACTAAACAAATAAATAATATAATAAATGAAAAAATAAATAGATTAGTGTATTTAATCACTACATTAGTATAAAAATAGCATGTGAGAAGCACATAAGAATATGTTTGACTGTATCATTTGATCACGGATTCGCGTCGACAAGCTGTATATGTTGTGCGTACATTGTGGTCAATGTTCTTCCGATTCTTTTCACATATCTTTTCCAAATTCTAATAAAAATACATTATATAAAATAAATAGAATCAATAGCCTTATGGGTTTATTTTAACAATTTTGATACGTGGAAAAAATATTTGTCATCTGTTATCGTCAATTAATTCGTCGTTCTACGACACGCTTTACGAAAATCATTACATTCTAAATAACAAGTTGGACAACAACTTTCATGATTAATTTCATATCGTGGATATTTCATCTGTAAACCTTATTATATATACTCTATAATGATTTTTGTGGTTTTATGATGTTTGCTAGTAAATTGGATTTCTAACTCCTCACTTTCTTTTTTTCAATTTCCAAGAGCATGTTAATTCACTAATATTATTTTTAAATTAAATCTGTTAGTAGGAACATAAAAGAAAAAGTTGAAGAAACTATCAATTATTTTATACTTATTGAACCTTTTATAATTAAAACTAGGTTCTAACCCGCACGTTCTCTATAATAAAATAATATGTTAAATAAAAATAATTAAAAGTAAAAATATTACATTGACTTTATATTGTGTAAGAAAATATATCATTATAATTTGTAGTTATATATATTTTTTTGTCAATTTAACTCCGAAAACAAATAAATTAGAAGTGAGTCCACCTATGTGGAAAATCATTCACGAAGACTTGATTTCTGGATAACCCTTTAGCTTTACGGGCTAAAAAGTTGATTTTGTGATTTAGGGCTAATGAGATGCGCACGAGGGAGAACCGAATAAAACAACTCTTAAGTCTGAATAAATCATCGAAGTATGAAAGGAAAGCCGGCCAGGCAGAAGGATCCTTTACCATCTGCACAAGCTCTACACAATCGACTAAAAATTCTACTTATGTAAGTTGTATGGAATGCAAACATGTCATACCCCATAACAAAGCCTCCATCTCTGAGTGCAAGGGGGATAAACTCCGACGAATACTTTGAGCTCCCATATTAACTCCGCCTACCTCAAAAGGAAAGCAATACCCACCTAACCCTGTAAAAAGATCAAACTACTTCCATGATGCATCCACCATACATCAATATCCCGTAAAGGCGGGATGCACAGCCAAAGGGCGAGATACTCGATCATTCTTAGGATAATGACACCCCGAATTACTCTCATGTGTAAAACCTATAGTATCCTGAGATGTAAACCAAGCATCCGCCTCAGAGACAGCTATTCTGACCATTTCACTCGGATTTGTATCCTTGTTGGCAAAAACTTTCTCATTTCGAGCTTTTTATAGAAACCACAGTATCCAGGGAAAATTTTGGAAGTCCTTATGTTTTGGTAATCTCCAGATAAGGTGATCAATATTTGAAAATATAGAGGTGAATGGGAAATTGGGACCTGCTAAGATAGAGGAAATAGCCCAAGCCAGTATAGCCGGTGGACATTCAAATAACACATGATTAATAGTTTCTTTCTCAGCCCACATCTATCGCATCTTGTGTCACATTGAATGCCACGTTTCTGTATATTAGCTTTAACTTCAACTTGACCAGAAACTGCCTGCCAAATAAAATGTTTAATCTTTTGTGATGCTTTGACTTTCGAAACCTGAGCATGTAAATCTTATACATGAGGGCCATATGAATCCGTCGAATGTTGTGCTATATTTCTTTCAGCCCAGTATCCGGATTTAACAATATAAAGACCTGATTTATTGAAGTGCCAACCCCATCGGTCAGGTGAAGGAGCACATGGAATATGAATACCAATGATTATATTTGCATCAGATGGGATAAAGACTTGTCTAATAAGCGTTTCTTTCCAGAGTCTCATATGTCAGATATATCAAATCAGAGACTTTTAAGTCCGGATAAATCATAGGACTTGTCCCGATTGCTGGCCTAGGCGGCGAATCTGGAACCCAAGGATCTGACCACACTTTCATGGTATCACCATTTCCAACCCTTTTAATAAGACATTTCATAACCAAAGCTCAAGTGGAAATAATGCTTTTCCATCCATAAGAAGGTGAGTACAATCGAGCAGTCTTTAGAGGGTTAGTCCCCATGAAATACCAACCTCGAAGGACTCTTGACAGTAAGGATTCAGGATAATTAAGAAGTCTCCATATTTATTTTACAAGTACAGCTGTGTTAAAATCCTCAATCACTCAGAAACCCAGACCTCCGTTTATTTTTTCTTTACATAAAGATTCCCACTTCATCCAGTGGATACCACGTGAGGATCTAGAATTATGCCACCAGAAATTTGCTATAGCCACCGTGATTTTCGAGGTAATTGTCTTTAGAAGTCTAAAACATGAAATCACATAGGAAAGGATAGCCGTGAGAACATATTTTATCAAAACTTCTTTACCGCCTTTTGATAGGAATTTTGCTGACCATGAACTAATTCTTGCTTCTGTTTTTTCTCTAATAAACGCAAAGATCTTCGTATTCGTCCCTTCCAAACCCTCCGGTAGTCCCAAGTATGAGCCCATTTCCCCTAAAGTATGAATACCAAGGAGGTTATGAATCTTTAGACGTCGAACCTGATCAACATTCTTCCCTAACTGAATAGATGATTTTGAAATTTATTTTTTGACCTGATACTTTTTCATAATCTTTAAGTACTTGCATAATGGTTTCGGCTTCTTCTAAATTATCTTTCAGAAAAAGAGACTGTCATCCGCAAATAAAAGATGAGAAACATGCAAACTCGTATGGGCCACCCAAAGACCTGTTACTTGATTTTGTTATTATGCGCTTGTTAATCTCGCAATCAAAGCCTCCGTACATAGTATGAATAGGTATGGTGATAAAGGATCGCCTTGTCTTAAACCTCTGTGGGGTTTAATACATCCTCTCATTGTCCCATTAATCAACACTGAATAATGGACGGAGGTGACACAGTGCATGATCCCCTTAACCCACCTTTCATGAAAGCCTAACTTGAGCAACACCATTTTTAGAAATCCCCACTCAATCTTGTCATAAGCTTTACTCATATGAGTCTTTATAGCCATATAAGAATCTTTAATCTTTTTGTTGGTACGCAAAGCATGGAATATTTCATGTGCAATCAGAATATTATCCGAAATTAATCGACCTGACACAAAAGGAGATTGAGTATCAGAAATCATGTGCGATAAAAATCTTTTTAGTCGCATACATACCACCTTTGATATAATCTTGTAAATGACATTACAGAGACTTATCGGCCTGAACTTAGCCATTCTATTGGGCTGCGATGTCTTGGGGATTAAACATATATTTGTACAATTAATATCTTTGTCAAACAGCCCTGTTTCCAGAAATTTATTGACTAGGTCCAGTAAATCTCCCTTCATAAAAGCCAATGATTGGTGGAAGAAGACAGACGTCATACCATCTGACCCTGGTGCTTTCTCTGGATTTATTATGAAAAATTTCTTCCGTACCTCCTCCATAGTGGCCTTGGCTAGAAGCATATTGTTGGTAGTTTCTGAAACAATAGGGGAGATTCCTTTTAACATAGAATCCCAATCGACTGATCCATTTGACGAGAAGAGAGTGTCAAAATAATCAGTCACTACAGTTTCGATACCCTCTTCATGATCTATCCACTTATTCTGATCATTAAAAATACCCACAATCCGGTTCTTAGCTTGTCTTTGTTTTGTTTGTGCATGAAAAAACTTTGTATTCTTGTCCCCTTCTTTTAGCCATTTGATTCAACTTTTTTTGCTTCCAATATAATTCCTATTCTTTGTATGCTAAGCAAAGATCATAAGCCGCCTGTTGTACATCTGCTGTTGGGCAGGAATCTAGGTTTTTCAAGGCTTCAAGTTTAGTTTTTAACAATTCTATCCTTGCTCTCCCTGGGAAAACTTGCTGCCTTTGCCACTTTATAATTTCTCACCTACCATTTGAAATGCGACAAGAGATTTTTTCTCGTCTTAAATTTGCATATTTTGTCCAGCTTGTTCTAATCCTGGTTTTCCAATCCATCGCTTATCGAAATTGAAACCAATACATCTAACTTAATCGGTTGCCTTTAGTTCTACCAATATTGGCTGGTGATCTAATCCTATCATTTGTAGATATTCAGTTTTTGAATTTGGAAAAATTAGATGCCAATCGTCGTTTCCAAAAGCTTTGTACTAGTTTACATTGTATGATTTCATTTTGTCGAACTCCTTTCCATGACCATGTATCCCTAATGCAAGGAAATTCAATGAAACCACAATCTTGTAGCATAGTATTGAAAGGAACAAATGAGCTTAAACTTCTTTGTCTTCCTCCTTTTTTCTCATAATGGCCCAATATTTCATTAAAATCCCCAATCGTTAACCAAGGAGAGAATCGTTGTATACCAAAATGGGAAATCATTTCCCAAATTCTCTCCCGTAAGTGGTATACCGGTTCACCATAGATAAAAGAAATGAAAGCCTTTTGTCCTTGAAGATCAAGAGAGATATCTATAATATTCTTGTCTTTAAAATTAATTGAAATATCAAAATGGTTTTGATACAGTAGAGCTAAAACACCACTCGCTCCTACCGGCGGTACCATAATAATATTATCCATATTAAACATGGTTAGTAAATTCTCCAAATATGCATCATCTTTTTTTGTTTCCATCAAGAGTAGAAAATCGAACTTGTATTGTTTATAAATATCTTTTAAAAAACTTAAAGTAGTAGGGTTTCCAAGACTTTGATAATTCCAAGAAAGTACTTTAATCATGAGAAATAATCAAAAAAAATTTCAATGGACGATGCGGAGAGGCGAGATGTAGCGCCTTCTTCCTTGATCTTTGAACCTCTTCCCATCTTCTTTCCTTTCTTTGTTTTCTTCTGGGAAGTTTTGACTTTCTGGATAATGTTTTGCTTCTTAGAATTCACTCCTCTTATACTTTTCATTGTATTTGTATCATTTTTAGTTGTATCCAACGAAGATACAGGTCTGTTTGCCTCCACGTGTTTGTGGCAGCAAAGGGGGCTTAGTGGCCTTAGTTCTAACATCTCTTCTTTATCATCAGCAGTGATATTCCCAAATTTCTGCAACTTTTGCAGCTTGTCTATGCTCAATCTCAGATGTGGCTTAGATCTATCATTCCCAGAAGTTTCAGACAAAAGATCACACTGCATTGGGTCAACTCCCTGTAAGCCTTCTTTTAATAAGGCCTCCTGAAAAATCCCTCCACCAGCCTCTGTTCCTTGTTCTGCTAGTTTTGAAGAGACAACTCCAAGTAATAAATATTCATCATGTGTACGTTTTGATTTTTTTGAAGAGGACTGACCTGCAAACACATCATTTTTCACACCTGTTTGGTCTTGTACCTTCTCTACACCTACTTTCCTTCAACTATATCTTTCTCACGTCTTGTTTTTTTGGGCGGAAGAGCTGATTGAGTTTCAAATACAACTTCAGCCTTTGATCCTTTCTCCCCTGAATCTTTTGGCAAGTATTTAACCTCTCTTTTTGGAACATGATAATTTTAGCCATGTTGATCAAAATGGCGATGGCGAGAAGCTTTGTCCAAATAGCCTTCCTGATCTTTCCTATAATTGTTCATTAGTGTTCATTTGAAACTCTGATTGCGATCTGAAACTCTGTCCTGTCTTTCCAATCTGTTTGTTTCGATTTCCGTGTTTTCATGAATAGCTAATCTCTTGCAGCGTGTAACATCATGATTTATATAATTGCAGTAAATGCAGATACCTTGAAATCGATCATATTTGATCCGGACCAAAATCTCTTCTCCGTCTTCAAATTCGATGACAGTTTTCAGTACTAAAGCCTTCATGACATTTACTTTAACCAAAAGTTTTGATCCATCCACATCTATCTGAAGGATTGTTCCCAGCTGATCACCTATGGCTTGGTATACCATTTCTGCAGCAAATTCTGCAGGAATATTGGAAACGATCGCCCATAGCACCAGGGTAGAGGGATAATCCTCTGGAGCTTTCAAGATCCATCTGTCCATTGTCACCATCCACCCATCAAAATGGGTTGGACCACGTCGAATAATTTCTTCTATGTATTTTGCATCCTGAAAAGTGAATTGAAATCTTCAAAAACCTAAATTTGTACCTGAAACTCGATTTTCTAGTTTCCATATTCTTGGAAAACGTTGGATGAGGGCTCCAACATCTTGTTTTGCCAAATTGAGACAGTGTCCAAGTAGAACTTTTGAGCATCTTGCTAGTAGAGCGGTATTGTCGAATCTTGGGATTTTTATTCTTGGTTTTGTAGCTGATGAGGTTCCTGGTGTTGACTTTTTTATGATGTTGAGTTGAGACATTGTTGTTCTGTTGTCAAGAGAAGTAGGAGAAAATAGTTGAGAATATAAGAATGAAGGATATGAGCTTGAGAAATCTAATTTAAATAATAGTTTACGGTGATATGATTTTAATAAAGATTCTAAATTTGTGATTCTTTAAATATTAAATGCTCTATCACGACATATAAATAGGCAGCAGAAAAGGAAACTCCAATAATCCAATTTCCTAAAATCTTGTATAAGCTGATTCAAAATTAATAGAAGACTGATTAATTCGTGATAATTAGGAGCATTTAAAACCATGATAAATTTGAGCCTAATATTAAGGTGATTGTATATCAGGATAGCTCTATTCAAATTACAGTAGAGTTCCTCCGAGTACTACTCTCCAGGTTGACAACGGACCTCTCACGCTCCAACATGATGTTGTTTAAACAAGCAATAAACTGCAAGCATATCAAAAAAGAAGAAGTTAGAAATAGAAGCAAATAAGAAAAACCGGAGTAGTATTCAGAAAATAACATAAACTCGAAACAGCAAGTAAGTGGCCTCCTTGTACTCCTCACGGTTTTTCATCTAATTCAGGGAAGGAAGACGCTCCAGAGTAGTTCAGATCTCACTCATTAAGTCTGCACATTCTGACCGGAACTCCAGAATCGAGCGAGAGTCAGTATGATAGTGATTGAAGCGGAATTCGGGAGTACCTATCCTCCTTCCGTGAGAGACGCTTGAAGAACCGCCTCTATCAGTTCCTCTAGGAGAATTGATCTTAGGCGGATCAGTTCTCACCCTTTTAGCAGATTGCAAAGTTTCGCGACCGGATTCATAAGGGACCTCAAGAATATCCTAAGATGGAGCAGCGGAGGGTCTAGGAACCCTAAAAGACCCTCTAGAAGGGCGAGTGTTCATCCCTTTGAGCGCAGAGTTCAAACCATCTTCGATGCTTGGAAGTTTAAAATCAACGAGACCCATTTTGAGAAGTATAAATGGAATTTGAAAGAAGTTTGAAGTTGGTAAAATAAGTAGATAGGGAAAGAAGAGAGAGAAGTTACCTTAATAATTTTGGATGAAAGTAAAAGTTAAAGAAACTTGAGCGGTATAACCCAATCATAAGCTGCACGTGGAGCAAAAATTCTAGAAGCTGGAAAACTTCCCGACTCGGAAATTTCACACCAAAATTTTCTGAGTCTAGGGGGATAATTGTTGGAGGTGGATCCGAGATCCTACTTCGGTTTACGGAAAACAATGGTCAAATACTAAGTAATAAACTTGTTGAAAGCATCAAAGCCTCAACTTGGATATCCTCATCAACTCGGTAAAGTCTCTTCTTGGAAAAATGCCTCAAACTTGAAGAGAAGTCGAATGACACATCCGCAAAGCAAAGAAATATAAATTTTCCTATTCTAACATGAAAAATTTCTAAAAATCTAGCATGAATCTTCTAGATACGATCTTATCAAGAGAATTGTAACTCTTCCTTTATACAATCTACTTTGTAACAACCTCTATAATCTATAAATAGAGGAGCAAAATCTTCAAAAAGGGGATCGACTTTTTGACCACACTCATTAAGCTAATAAGAACTCTATTCAGCAATCATCTCTACACGGTCAGGGTTTAACTTCTTTCTCTCCAATTCCTCCCACAAGAGTCTTTGCGCAATCTTCACCCCTTTAATAAGGAACCTCGGATTCTAGATCCTCTGTGCTAGACTCGGTTCCAACAATATTGACTTTATATTGTGTAAGAAAATTGATCATTATAATTTGTAGTTATGTATATTATTTAATATGTATTAGTTCAATAAATATATTAAAAGTAATTAAAAATAATTAATAAATTTGTCGTATATTTAATTTATTTTTTTTAAAATATTTAAACTTGAATAGATTCTTAAATACATGGGCCATAAATAATATAAATGTATTGTTATCATTATAATACAATATAATAGGTGACAAAATTCAATCTATAACTTATATCCTATCATACAAGATATGTGACTATATTCTATCATACAAGATATGTGACTATATTTACAATCTAACTCGCATAAAAAAAGACTGCAAATGTGGACACTAATTTAACGATTTTTACCAAAAAGAAATTTCCCTATTACATTTGAAATCAGTTAATTAGTTTGCATAAAATTTAATTTAATTATTCAATTTGAATGTTATCAACGGTATAATAAGATAAACAAAACTAGCACATTATTTTGTACTTTTATTTCAAAACTGGTTTATCATTCGGACAAAGTCAGCCTTTTTTTTTTGGTCGGCCCAAGTCAGACTTTTTTTTTTTACATTTTTTTCTATTTATAGTTTTCAAAATTGTAGTCTATGTATCAAAGAACTAATTTGATTGTGAGAAATTTTATATCAAATATTTCTTCTCCACGATTAAAAGTAAATAGATAAACAACGGCCACAAATTTAACAAAAGTTTCAGAATTTGGATATCTTAATGAAATAATGATTACATGTGTCAAAAAGAACAATACATAATTACAAAATATCATTGTAGTCCAACACATATTGATTTGCATATGTTTCGATCATATTTAAGCGTAAAGTTTTGGCCTTAAATGTTGGGAAGAAATATTATAAAATGGTTCGGGCAATTGCGTGACGAACATTGATCGAGTGTTGTAAAACAGTAATATACTAGTATTACTTTGATATTGAAGTGGCATATAAGTTAAAAGTTTAGAAGCATCCTTTTGTTTTGACAATGACGAAGACTAAAAACTAGGAAACTTGCAAAGAAGAAGCTTACGTGCATCGAGGTCAACGAAGGAAACAACATCGTCACACTCTCCGTAAATTGCCATGTAATAATTGTACGAGAACTGGTCAAATCAATTCATCAAGGACCATTGACCTTAATGATGTTATTATCATTACTTAATAAATGTTAGTTTTAGTGACACCGTGAAATTCGGTTAGAGTAACTAATATTGTAATATTAGCAAAAGAAAATTGAAAACGGCTGGTTCAAACTTAAACTTAGTTTTGACCCTATAATAAAAAAACTTTGACTTAAAAAGTTAAAATTTAAATCGAAATTTACAAAAAGAATAAAAGAATGAATCAAGAATGGTGGAGAACTAGTGTGAATGTTAGTCCATGAAGAAAAGTAAGAGACTTGCAAAGTAGAGACAAAAGTTCTGGAAGGTACGGTCGTTTTAGAATATCTCTATTGGAACTATATCGATGGGTATGATATTTTTTGAAAACTCTTTCACAAACTATCGCATGGGACGAATATTTTATATAACTTGTTCACACATGAAGGTTATAGCCAAGATCAAGAGGGAATTATGAAGAATCAAAGAATAAAATTTGTATGAAGAATTATATAATAAAGAATAACTCTCTTTATTATAGCTTAAGAAAATAACTCAAAACCTAAACTCTCAAGCTTATAAGAATAATNATTGGTGATGATTGTTATGACTCAAGAACCCTATTTATAACCACATATCCTAATCCTAATTGATATAGGTAACTCTAATTCTAGATAACTCCTAGAATCTAATTAAACCTAATCAACTTAGGATAGCTTGCACTTCAAGCTAATCTCTTGATCTTATCATCAAGCTT
>OVBA01001746.1:0-40412 GCA_900406435.1 Lepidium aucheri | reverse complement strand
CAAGCTCCAAGTCCTCCTCTTGTGCTGGTTCATGTTGCTGCTCCATTATCACATCAGGTCATATAAGTTGCATGTTTTTGTATAATGCTACAGTTTTTGGTCATATGAGTTGCAGATCCTTGTATAATGCTGCAGTTTTTGGTCATATGAGATGCAGATTTTTGTATAATGTTGCAGTTTTTGGTCATATGAGTTGCAGGTTTTTGTATAATGTTGCAGTTTTTGGTCATATGAGTTGCATGTTTTGCAAGTTATTTAAAAATAAGCTAAACCCATAATACCAGACAATTAACACGAGAGTTTAGAGGGCAAAACCTCTTGATACAAAAAAATTAAAATCATGTCATTTATCCCATAACATAGACACAATAACATCAACAAAAGGCAATTACATAATCAGTTTTAGAAGCAAACCAATGATAAGAAAACCACCAAATGATATTATCATAACTGACTCGATCTTGCTCTTTGTCTCCACCATCACATTGTCCACTTTTTCCAATATAATTTTCTCAAACTTATCAAACAGCTTCTCAGTTTTCTTGTTCTTTATCGAAATTTTTTTGGCCATTTCATCAATCATAGCAATTTTTGAATTCAATTCTTCAAGCTCACTTAACATTGCATCATCAAACCACTTGAATAGATGCTTATCATCCTTAAGCTACACAATACAAACTCAAAGTTTTCAAAAAATAAAACTGAAATTAAAAATTCAAAATTTTGAAGTACAAAATCAAAAAAGAACCAAATTCCCAGAAAACAAAGAACTAAATAAACAAGAAAATCACAAACAAAAACAACAAATACTGTATTATATGCAGCATACACACAACAAAAGATCAATTCTTAGATTTTGATTGCTTAAGAAGAACTTTTTTTCCACACCAACACTGCTTCGGAACATTAACAATTTTGTAACTCTCTTCAGTTCCTACAGACCCACTAGAATCTCCACACTTGTTTTCCATTTTTTGGTTTCAGATTTTTACGAGATCGAGAGAAAGTCGAGTAATGTTCTCGATTTTTTTATCAGACTTCAAGTAAAGGTTTTTCTAATTTAGTAGGTCAACAATCAGGTCATAAATTAAAAATTAGGTCGGTTTTGATCTGGTTTTCACTGTAGCTATGCACTCTGGTTAACAATTAAATGGTTAACTGCTAATTTGTGCAATTGAACCTTAATCTACAACTTTTGTGCAATTAAGCAGAGATTAAAAGTTCGGGTGGATTTGGTTCTATATTAAACTTTTGAGGTTGGAATAGACCGTGTATCCTATATAATATAAATAAGTTGTCTAAAGCACCTAGTCTCAGAAACACCTAAAGTGCCTGAAGCATCAATAGTGCTTCATCAACATATTTATGTAGGTGCACTTATTATCATAACAAAAACACTTGATTTGTTGAAAATTTCTAGTGTTTGTGACAAATTTTGAATTGAAGGTCTAGAGTTGAAGGATTTTCAAATTGGATAGATTATGTTTGTAATCAAGTTGTAATCTCCTTGTAATTAGGTCTATTCTTCGGTTTTGTAATTAGGTCTATTCTTCGGTTAGTTATCATGTCTATTTTTTCGGTTACTTAGGTTGTAATATGTTATATTTAATTTATTTAGTTATAATGTCTACTATCCGGTCAGTTAGTTAACTTTTTTTTGAATTTTTGAAAATTATTTTGATTTTCTTAATTTTTTAAATTTTTAGAAAATTTTGTTTTGATATATTTATTTTTTTATATTTTCTAAAATTTTAAATTATTTCTTTGATTTTTTTGAACTTTTTTTGATTTTTTAAAAATTTTGGAATTTTTTGATTTTTTTATTTTTTGAAAGTTTTTAATTTAGTCATACATGTGCCGCTTAAATCGGTTGTACACGTGTCACTTAATAGTGAAATGACGGAGACTTAACTGTTAATTGTCAATATAAAAATTAACCACAGCTAGAAAGTTCATATAAGTTTTAAAAAATTTTAAACACTAAATTAAGTTATAAAACAGGTTCAAAAATTCATTAAAAATTAGCGCTGCGAAAATTTTTTATTAAGAAATAGGATCCTTTCCCTACTATATTCTATGGGCAATAAAAGATCCTTATCCCCATTAATAAAACAAAAGAAAACAAATTCATCTTAAATTTCTTCAAGTAACTAGGTTTCATAAAGAGACAATGAGTCGTAGTAAAGGCCTTATTCAAATATTACAGTGTAGAAAATTAAGGACTATATAAAAACACTCACAATCATAAAGTAAAAAACAAGGACAATCAGAAAGAAAAATCAAAACAAAACAGAGAGTCTTGAGAAAACAGGAAAGCATAGAAAGATAGTAAGGTCTTCTCAGCGATTTTGCAACTCTGCGATTGCTGATAACCCTCTCGAGGGTTTTCTACTGCCGATGAATCTCTGGTGACTCTGCTGCCAAATCTTCCCTTCTTTCGCCCAATTGCAACAATTTAATATACTCTTCCTCATAGTTACCCCCACCTCCCTGACCACCTCCTTCCCTAATGAAATTTCTCTAAATCACCACAAAGTATTCCATATTCACCTGAAATGCTTGCCAAATCTTCTTTAATTCGTGTGTCTAAATCTTCCTATCGCATTTTTGCTATTCCAAAGAGCTGGCAAGACTCACTACAAAAGATAGTGCTCCTCGGAGCTCATGGACCAACAACTAATTGAAAAATTGAGGTCCATGGACATTGAGGAGGACCAAACGATTGATCTCCCGTCGTCGGACAGCTACTCTAATTCTCCAGAAGACAATCTCACTATAATATGTAGACTCCTTAACCCCAACGCTCAGAATATCGCTAGGTTAATCATGCGAATCCCTAGAATTTGGAGATTGAATAACAAAATCAAGGGCACAGTACTAGGGAAAGATACATTTCAATTCCAATTTCAATCAGAAAATGATTTAGATGAAGTATTGCAATTTAGCTACTAGAATTTTGAAAATTGGGGTTTTACCTTAGCTAAACTTGACCAGAACTTCTCTGAAGAAAAACTAACAATATTTCCAATGTGGATTCGCATATCGGACATCCGGCTAAGTACTTCACCCTGAATCCCTTCCAAGCCATAGCTAACTCGTTAGGTGATGTCTTGCAAGTGGATTTTGATCCAAATAAGACTCATTCGCAACCTTTTGTAAGGGCTAAGATACTCTTTAACACCTCAAACCCAATAAGAAGCTCCAAAACTTTTAGACTTCCATCCGGAATCACTATCATGGTAAAGGTTGAATTTGAAAGGGTTTGGAACATCTGTAAAACATGTAGAAGTCTAACACATAGTGAAGGCAAATGGAGTTTCAAACTGGCACAACAACAAGAAAAGGACATGGAGATACCCTTGGTTTCTGAGAACATACATGACACAAGTCAACTCACATCGAAACCCACTAGATCACAGTCTCAGCCCTCCTCAACTCACTATGAAGAACCCCTAGCCAAAGAGAAAACCCACCCCTTTTCTTCCTCAATAACAACTACCTCTAGAGCGGCTATCATTGGAGTTTCTAGGGAAGACAATTGTATGGAGAATCTGCAAAACCGTAAAAGAACAATCTCCCAGGAGTTCAAAATTTGAGAATCAGCTAATGATACATATGATGATGGTAACAATAAGCTAGGGATCACGATATCTACTCAAGATACAAAGCATCTCGCACTGGTGGAAGCTCACACTGAGAAGAACACACCTAACAACTTCATTTATGGTCATCCTCTTGCTCAACATAGACCAGAAGTCTGGTAGAATATTCAAAATTAAGGTGAAAACAGAACACAATTGTGGATACTTATTGGCGACTTCGATGAATTATACTCTAATGCTGACAAGCTGGGTGGCCCTGCTAGACCGGATATATCCTTTTACACATTTAGATCCTTTGGGAGAAACTGCAGACTCCGTAAACTAAGTAGTACATGATCTTACTTTTTCTGGATGGGGACTAGAGGTAATACATGGATTCACTGTAGATTGGACAGAAGTTATGGCAACATTGAATGGATGCAAAACTTCACCAGAACCACTACTGAATACATGCCTATTATGGGTTCTGACCACAGCCTCTGTATACCACCATCATGGCTAAGTATTCTAACTACATGTCTTGGTTTTGCTTTGACAAAAGATGGACAACCAAGAAGGACTTCAAGGAAATTATACAAAAAGCATGGAGCACAGTAATTACCAACCCTGAAACTACCTCACTAGACTGCATCGCAGAATGTAGAAAAGAGATCTCTGTGTGGAAGAAACAAACTAGACTCAATACGCACTCCAGAATTGACTAAACCATAACTATCCTTGATAGTGAGATGGCCAAGTCTCACCCCAATCTTCAACTTATTGCGGATCATAAGAAGGAACTTTGGACCCACTACACTGAGGAGGAAAATTTTTGGAGACAAAAAAGCAAGGAAAATTGGATGCGTAAGGGTGACCAAAAGTCCAAGTACTTCCACAAATTTGTCAATTACAAGAGAGCAAAGAACAAAATGATAGGTCTCTCTAACAATAATGGAAAACTGCAATTTGAGGAAGGCTCCACATACACCATTGCAGCTAACTACTTCAGAGATCTCTTCAAATCATCTCTATCGTCTGGCATCAATGAGCAGTCAGGAATATGAACCCAAAGTAACAACCAACATGAATCAACAGCTCATAGCGCCAGTTATTGATTTGGAAATCCAATGAGTTGTCTTCAGTATTAGAGGTGACATTGCCCCAGGTCCGGACGACATGACAGGTGCCTTTTTAAATTTTACTAGGATATCATAGGGGACAAAAGAACATCCGAGGTTAAGGATGCTTTTAATAAAGGGTTTTTCCCGGTTGACTGGAATTACACTGACATTGCCCTCATTCCCAAATGTCATAACCCAAAAGATATGAAGAATTACAAACCCATCAGCCTTTGTTTAGTAGTTTACAAGATCATATCCAAGGTCATGGTAAAGAAATTACAACCCATTTTACCATCTATCATCTCTAAGACTCAAGGGGCCTTTACAGTCGGAAGGCTTATATCGGAGAACGTCCTATTGGCTCATGAGATTATGCATCACCTAAACTCAAACCCTGATGGCCAGAACAACTTCATGGCAGTTAAGACGAACATGTCCAAATCATATGATAAACTGAAATGGAAATTCCTTGAGGCTACCTTTATCAAACTGGGTTTCTGCAGAGATTGGGTTAAAACAGTGATATTCTGTGTCACTTTCATCAAGTATTCAATTCTCATTAATGGTTCCCCTTATGGATTCATTTCCCCGGAGAGGGGTTGACGCCAAGGAGACCGTCTTTCTCCCTTTCTATTTGTACTAGGAGCTGAAGTATTAGTCCACTTAATGAATAAAGGCATAGCTAATGGTGACATCACAGGAATTGGATTCTCAGCAATAATGGACCTATTGTTCAACATCTACTATATGCGGACGATAACCTCTTTATTTGTAGAGCCTCTACCCTGGAAGCTACGACACTTAAACATTGTTTTGACACCTATGAGACCAAATCAGGTCAATTCATCAACTATGACAAGTCAGCAATTGCATTTGGCAAAAAGGTTAAATCGGAGATAAGGACGCAGATTAAGGACCAATTACACATACAAGTAGATCACGATATTGGCAAATACTTGGGCCTTCCTGATTTTTTCTAGGGATCAAAAAAGAAGATTTTTAACTACATATCAGAGAAACTGAATTCGAGTATTGACAACTGGTTCTCAAAGACTTTATCACTGGGAGGACAGAAAATCATGATTAAGTTTGTGGATATGGCTTTCCCTATCTACACCATGTCAAGTTTCAAACTCTCCAAACATCAATGTCAAAAGATGACTAGTGCAGTGACGCAGTTTTGGTAGAACTCCATTAATGGTAGGAAAAAAGTCCCAAGGGTCTCGTGGCACTCAATGTCTAGGTCCAAAAAAGATGGTGGTCTCAGATTTAAAGTAATTGAGGATTTCAATCAAGCTCTGCTTGCTAAGCAGGCGTGGAGACTCCTTAACATACCATACTCCCTTCTTTCTAGAGCCTTTAAATCCAAATACTATCAAAACTATGACTTTCTATCAAGCAACCTACAAGCCAGATCATCATATGTCAGGACTAGCATTTGCTTTGGGAAAGAAATCTTATTGAAAGGATTACTTAGACAAATAGGTGATGGCAAGGACACTTTTATTTGGAGCACCAAATGGATTTGAAAGGAACAGTCGTGTGCCCCCAATAAGCAAAGAATGTCGTTGAAATGTGAATCTTAAAGTCTCTGACTTAATACGTGGGGAAAGCTGGAATACACCAATCGTGAAGGAAACCTTTATTGAATCTGACGCCAATATAATCCTAGATAATCTACCCTACATCTTAAACAAGGACTCATGGATTTGGTGGCTCAACCCGTCAGGAGAATATACTATCAAAAGTGGATATCGACTGTCATAACAACATGCTATGCAGGGAACTAGTAATGGCTCTTCATCAAATAACCTCGTTAACATTTAGAAAAGCAAAATATTGAACATTTAAGCCCCTAGGAAGATCTTACTCTTCCTATGGAGAGCATTGTCTGGAGCTCTAGCAGTTTTCTCTGGTCTTAAAACTCGGAGAATAATTAGGGGCGACCTTTGCCCAATATGTGGTGTCGGGTCTGAGACTATCAATCAATATCTTTTCAAATGTCATTCAGCAAGACAAATGTTTCCTCTTGCCCCATCCCTCCGATTGGCTTTTCCTCCACCACACTCACCTCCAACTTTGCATTCTTGTTCCATAAAACTAGCTATGATAGTGATAGAAAGGATAGACTCAAATTATTCCCTTGGCTTCTTTGGACTATCTAGAGAACTAGAAATGAAAATGTCATTTAAAGGACTCCACCAAACTTGAAACTCAAGGTTCAAGAAACCCGCTCTGATATGGACCAGTGGATTCATACCACTTCCATAGAAGGTTCCCAAGCATGAGTTAGTAGGGCTCAGTTTTGCCATGCAAAACCATCCGAGAGCTCAGAGTTTAATTACATAGTTAACCGGAAAGTGGCTTGGTCTACAAAGTCTAATCTCAATGGAGCTGCTTTTATCCCTCAAGAGAAACATAGCAGGAATTATATCCACGGAAGACATGTTATACTTGGTTCTACCACATATATGAATCTTGCCTTCTCAGGTCTGGCTTGAGTTCTTTCTTCTATTCTAGATCTCTGAATCAACTGCTTAGCATTGGAGATGGACAACCAATCACTCTTTAGTGCTGTCTCCAACCCAACCCTGTGGCTTAGACACAAAGCTTGGCTCCATACATCCAGCTCGTAGCACCAAAATTCTAGAAATGCATATTCAGAGCTATTCCCACAATCCAGAATAGTAAGGCAAGGCAATTACCTCAAGTGTGATCAAAGATGGTAGATTTAATGACTAACATGGGTTAATCAACTAACTCCTTCTTTTTTGTGCTCTTAGAATTTTTCAGTTTAGTTTCTAAGTTCCAGACTTTGGACTTTTTCCATTCTATTCTAAAAGCTTCCAGTTCCTCAATTCTTTCTTGTGTTCCCACTATTTCTTTGCTAAGTTTTCACTGTTGTCTGTCCACTAACATTCACATATTTGAAGTTACTTTGTCTCAAAGGACCTCCCACTGCCTCCATCTTTTATAGTTTAGCCCATCCTTGCTATATTTATCTTATCCCTTTGTTTTTTTCTTCTTGTCATTTTTATTTGTCCTTTTCTGTCTCGAATCTTGTCGAATCCTAATATTTAATTTTTCTACTAAGGATCTAATTTCCATTCTGTTTTGATCTTTTCAGTTCCTTGAGGAGTAATGATTTCGCTTTCTAGACCTTTTGGTAATGATTTCCTTGGTCTCTGCAAAATGAGTTTTAATTTAATGTTATTACAGGAATTTTGATTGCCGCTACAAGACAAGCTATTTGCTTTTTCCAAGTGGCACTTGTCAGTAGAAGACAACTCATCTTCTCACGCCACAATATTGGAAACCATAATTGCTTGCGTGCATCTCTTTACCTTTGTTTCTCTTTCTTTTCCATGCAAGATTTGTTGTTTTTCTCGAGACATAAATATATCGAAAGGTTGAAGATGAAGAGTCTCCTCATTGTCAAGGTTCAAAGGCTTATAAATATCATCAATACTCATACCCAATCTCACAACCCCACTCTCATGAAGAAATAGTTAATAATCTCTAGCAAGCACTCAACCAATTTGATCTAGGAGGGAAGAACGCCCCAACTTTTCTCTCCACTCCAATGTACTATTAAACACAACTCTTAAAGAGAAGAAGTCTCTTGATTCGTGCACTCAACCCAATGGAGGAGAGTATGAAATAAATGATCGAGGATCTCCCAAAGGATTGGGGTCTTCATAACATGGTACATGGACAAATGTTAGACAAAGATCTTGCCTAGTTTTTCTTTGAGAGGGAGGAAGATATGGACGATATCGTTAGGATGCAACCTTTGTTGTACAATAGTTGGCTTGTTGTTGCAGAAAAATGGGTGAATAACCAATCCTTGAAGCCACTGAACAGGGTTCATCTATGGTTACATATACATCACCTGCCAATCCAATATGCATCTGAAGAAGTGGTACATGCTTTTGCCTCTCTCGTAGGTGAAGTTCTTCAGATAGATAGGTATTACAGGGTTGTTTACTGTCAAAACGGCGAGAGGTTCGAGATTCAGTATTACTATGAATGGGTTGCGAGACTGTGTTTTAATTGTCAACAAATTACACACTCCACCATTTTCTGCACACATGTTATCACCCTGATGGATTACTTTCTCTGCCCCGTAAACCCTGGCCTGGATCCTGTTATCACCCCTGACAGTGACAGATCCACTGGAGATTGGTCAACCTCCCAAGACTCACTAGTGTCTTAACCTCCTCAGACTCACACTGGTGGAAATGCGAAACCAGCTTTCGACATGTTCAGTACTAGAGTCACAATCAAGGACATGCTCAATAATCCAAATGATACATTCATGGTGGATGTTACGCCTGATCCTATTAATCTGGAACTTGCTGTCCCAGATGTGACTCCTGACACACTGCTACACAATACACCGGATGACAATGCTTCTGCTTAGGCTAGTACTGCTAAGACAAGGGAATCCAAACAACCTGAGGTACCTCTGGATCAATCTAAGGAACTCACCAAGTCCAGGACATACATGAAGAATGATGTCTAATGTCTCTTTTCATGATCTTTGTTTTTTTCTCATTAAGGAATTTTATAAATCTAAAAACACCATGAATAGTGGTGTAAAAGAGCAGTAAACCTGCGTACAAAACAAAGTAAAAACTCGGAACCAACAAATAGAATACGAAAATAGGGGACCAGACTTAAAAAGTCTACTGTCATTCTCCAAAACTGAAGCCAACCACTACAGCTCTCCTGCTTTAATATACGATGCAAATAAACCGTGACTTGTAACACTCTTTGCAATCTCACTAGCCACTCTATTGGCTTTGCCCATGGATATAAAAAAACTCGCAATTAGCAAACACTATTGTTATCCTTTTTATCTTCTCCACAAAACTCCTATATTTTGGCCACTCCTGCGGTTTCATTATCGTCTTATATATAACACTATTCTCCACCCAAACTCAACCAATGTTAATCGCAAATCATTAGCACTTTGCATTGCCCAGATTAGACATCGAATCCTATCACCAACTTGGTCGTGGACAGAGTAAGCGCATCTCTCGCATGAAACATAGTTTCACCGTTGTGATTCCGAATCACCTAAGAAACACCACATAGGCTTTCTGTATGTGTCCATGAATATCATATGTTTCACTTTAGGAAACCACATTTTGGTTCCTGACAACTAACCGGCCTTTGTGTAGCACTTCCAAGCATTCCTTCATCACAATTTGCTGTACTATTTGCTTGTACCCAGCAAAAAGCTTCATCTATAGTTGTGGCTAGAACACAATCTGCATTAAAAGAATCATTGTTAAAAACCTCCCCCATTCCTTTGCTTCCAATCTGCCATAAAATCCACGACAGAGCTCCTCTACAATCTAACCAAATTCTTTGATGGCTAATATGCTGCAGAAAGTGTACTTGCATATCAAAAAATATCTGTCAATCCACAACTGAGGCAATTTTGCCTTTCTCTAGACTTGTGATGCGTGATCACATTCAAAAAGCACATGTGTAATGGTTTCTGGTTCACATTTACAAACTTTGCAAATAGGATCGACATTCATACCATGAGTAGTAAACATTCCGCCACAGCTATAGCCCCTGAAAGCAGTTTCCACATGAAATGCTTAATTTTAGGAAGAGTGCCAAGCTTCCAAACCTGTGTTTTAAGCTTGTTAATCCTGCAATTCCTTACCGAGACTGATGATGGTGTACTCGCACCGTGTGAAATAAACCAATAACCACTTTTAACGGTGTAAGTTCCTTCTTTAGTAAAAGGCCAACACCATTCATCCTCATGATCAACACACGGTGGGAAACTACTGATTTGATTAACAACATTTGTAGTGAATAGCAAAGATAACGCCGAGTTATCCTAAGAGCCCTCTAATGTGATCATCGACGACACCTTAAGAGACATATCCATGTCTGAACCAAAGCTAATTGGCTTGCGAGGAAATAAATCAAAGATCCATTTATCATGCCAAACCCGAGTATTCTCTCTATTCCCTATAGATCTCATAATTCTGTTGGAAAGCAATTCACGACCATGTAAAATACTTCACAATGCAAACAATGTATGTGAGCCTATAGTTGCATCTATAAAACTCTGATTTGCAAAATATCTGCCTTTATACAGTCTACTCACCAACGTAGAGGGTTCATTAAGTAGACGCCATGCTTGTTTAGCCAAGAGGCTTTGATTAAACAAACCAATATCCCTAAAACCCAGACCTCCTTCCTCTTTTGATTTACATAACTTTTGCCATGATACACAGTTTATCTTCTTCTTGTTATCTCGTCTATTCCACCAAAACTTTGATATCACTGAAATTAGCTTCGTACATTGATATTGGGACAGCCTAAAACATGACATAGCATAAACCGATAGTGCAAGTTGAATTGATTTAATAAGTATCTCCTTACCACTCACAGAAAGCATTTTATCTGAGAAACCACTCAGCCTAGCCTTGAGTCTATCCGATATATACTATAACAGCTCTCGTTTAGAACCACTAAAACATTATGGTAAAACCATATACTTACCATCACCACCTTCATTATTGATTCTCATATATGGGTCGAGCAAACATTTCATATAGGGATCAATTTTCTGCCAAATGTAATTGAAGATTTGGAGAAGTTAATTTCTTACCCGGAAGCCTTGCCATAGAGATCAAGGCACCGTAGGACTTCTCCCCCTTCCTTGAAATTAGCTTGACACATAAATATGCTATCATCAGCATAGAGCAACTGTTGGATTGAAGGACAATGTCACGCTAATTGGATCCCTGTAACCTGACCCTCCAATTATGCTTGTTTCATCGGGTGTATCAAGGCTTCAACACAAAAATAAAATAAAAAGGGAGAAATTGGATCTCCTTGTCGCAGCCCTCTTTCTGGCTTAATAAACCCATGAGCAGAACCATTGAAAAGAACATAGTAAGTTACCGAACTAACACACTCCATAATCTACTTCACCCATTTTTCAGCAAAACCAAGCTTCTTAAACAACTCCTACAAAAATTCCCATTCCACATGATTGTATGCCTTCGACAAGTCAGTCTTTATCACCATAAAGTCTGAATCGCATCATGGATTAGTCATCAGGGTGTGAAGCATCTCAGGTGCCACCAGTATGTTATCCAAAATCAATTTTCCAGCCACAAAAGCACCTTGGGTTTCAGATACAATTTCTGGCAACCATCTCTTAAGTCTTGTGCCTAGCACTCTTGATACAATTTTATAGGCCACTGAGCACAAGCTTATTGGTCTTAAATTTGTCATCTTATACGGATTATCCACTTTAGGAAGTAAACAGATATTTGTAAAATTCCATTGTTACGGCAACACACCAGTTTCGAAGAAACCTTTCACCTCACGGATGACATCTTTGCCCACAACATCCCAAAATGATTGAAAAAATAAACCTGTCATCCCATCAGCTCCAGGAGCTTTTGTGCTCTTAATGCTAAACGTAGCTGCTCTTATTTCCTCATCAGAAACCTCTTTAACCAAATCCGAGTTCATGACTTCAACTACTCTTGGTGTTAAGTTTCCCAAGAGTTCATTAATTTGCATAGGCTTAGCAGAACGAAAGAGAGTTCGAAAATATTCCACTGCTATCTCACATTTTAACCCTTCTGTAATCTGTTCTTGGCCTTCTGCATTAATTAGGACTGGTATCGAGTTTTTAGCTATTCGACGTTGAACACTACTGTGAAAGAACTTTGTATTATGACCTCCTTCTTTGAGCCACCCTTCTTTACTCTTATGTCTTTATTAGGTTTCTTCATCTCTGTAAGCTTGAAATAAATCTGCTTTTAACCTTCGAAGAACACCTGTATCGGGATGACATTTCAAACCCTCTGTTTTGAAATCACTATTAATACGTAAAAGAGAGTTACAATCTTCTCTTTTCTTCCATTTCGACAAAGCTACTCTACAGGCTAATATTTTTGAAACCAAATGACCTCCAACATCACCATTATTACTCTGCCATGTATTTTTGATTACTTCTCTTACACTAGGTTTCTTCAGCCATCTTTTGTCAAATTAAAACCGCCCAACATGTCGGACTAAGTCCCTTGCAAACTGCAAGAGTAATGGTCTATGATCGGAACCTAATTTGTCAAGGAATTCACCTTGAACCATAGCTCTATCCTAATGACATTGAATATATTCCCCACTTCTCATGCCTGCCTAAGAAAAACTATTCTCGGTACATTATACCTCTCCTAAGCCACAATCTTGAATCATGTTTTGGAAAAGGTAAAATGTCACGTCAGCCCGTATAGGACCACCCAGCTTCTCCGAGTTATTAAGAATCTCATTCAAATCACCAATAGCTAACCATGGCCCATTACGAGAGAAACCAACATCACCTAATTTATCCCACACTTCCTGTCGTAGATGTCTTATAGGCTCGCCATATACAAATGAGATAAAGAAAGTCAACGATCCCAAACTCACTCGAATGTCTATAATACGTTTATTGGCTTGTAAAACAACAACCTTATAAGATGATTTCTAAAACAGAACCAAACCACCATTTAAACCTTTTAGATCCACAATACACGAATGATCATATCCTAAAGATTTCTGTAAATTAATCATTGGAGTTTTTAGTCTCTATGAGGAACAAAAAGTCTGAAAATTAAGACCGTCTCATTTTCGGAGAAGCTGAATTGTAATGGTGTTCCCTAAACCTTGACAATTCCAGCTTAGAATACTCATAATTCCTTTGGCAGTTCCTCATTCAGAATCACCTTTGCATTTGGTCTCTTGGCCATCTTCTCCTCTGTATCTTCAATATTCTCCTCACTAGACTTTCGCTTTGACGAGCTGTCATCAACCACCTCACTTGTCTGTTTCTCTCTGTAAATCAACATTATTTTCTTCTTGTTTTGTTGATGATGTCATTTTCTCGGTCTTATTCAGTATTTTAAAATAATATCTTTAGCCTCGGAAGAGTTAGCCTTAGCACCAACTCGAAAAACCGTAGAGCTTGGACTTGCAACATCACTTGGCACAACTGTCACGTTAATTATATCCGTATCCGTGTTTTGATGCAGCACCATAGTTGAACACGAAGAACCAGAAGCACCAACTGCATCATTCTTTTCCACTTGTTTATTCTTGCTGAAGTCAAAGGCCAGCCCTCTTTCTTTTTCAACATCTTCAGTAATTACTACTGGAGCTTCCAACATAAGGAATTTCCTTTGGCATTGAATGTCACCATCAAGCTTCCACACAGACCTTACTTTATCCCTTCTATTTAGTTTATCAGCAATGCTTGTCGCAGCCATCATGTAACATCGTAACTGGTCCAACACCTCATCAGTGATTCTCAGTTTGCCCGAATTTTCATCATAGCCGACATCACTCTCTCCTAGAACTGCAAACAATGAATCTCCTTCCTTTAACACATTTGGCTTAACCGCCTCAGTCATCTTTTTTGATCCCACCATTGCATTAGCATGCCGGTTAATAGGATTAAAAGAACAGCAAATTTTGTTATGAGTCAACCGTATACAGTGGAAAGGCCGCTTCCGGATTCGCTCATACTCAAAACTCACTGTGAAAACATCACCTGTTGGTGATTCAAACTCTCTCGAGTTCTTAAGTGGCTTCGTAACATCAAAAAGAATCTTCACTCTGATGAAGCCTTTATTATGTGATTTAAGAGGCTCAAAAGTGAGCTTTGCAACATGACCCATCAAACCTGCAATCTCCATTAACACCTCACTGTCATAACACTCCAATGGGATTTGCCGCATACAAACACATATATGAAGAAATTGAAAGCAATTATCTGGTTGTTTCGCCACCCAACGTTCGAGAATCATACCCCAGTCATCATAAGTCCATACCCCAATATTAAGAACTGCTTCCAATTCTTCCTCAGATTTGAAAATAAATTGAAATCTATCATCCGAGATAGCATATCCCCGACATCTATCACCTACTCTCCATATCCTTGGCATATAGTGAATAAAACTTGTCATTTGTTAATTCACAGGATTGAGTAACCTTCCCATGATACTACACCCATTCCGCTCAACCGCATTAATCTTTGGAACCACTTTGAGTTTAAATTGTTTATCATCCTCAAGCCGCATTTCTTCGAGTGCCTTATCAATTGAGCCTATCATACTCTACGTTACTGAACAATTGAATCCAACACTCTGTTTTCAGATTAAACCCATAATCTAGAGCCAATTTCTCTGAAACCTTGCTTCCAACCTCCACAACGGTGGAAAACTGTCGCGAAGAAGGTAGGGTTCGACGCTCAATTAATTGCTTCTCATTCACAAAAGGAAAGAAAACAACCAAAAAATAAATAAAATCCGGCGAAATAAGAGACTATTCCCAATAAAAAGCTCCACTTCTTAAAATTATAACACTCTAGGAGAGAACTGAGCTCCCAAAAGGAGATTTTACGGATACCTTTAACACCAATTTCGATTTGTAATGAGGAACACTGCATGATCTTTGTTTGTTTCGTGTTTTTTAAGACTCAGTTTCGATATGTTTTTAATTTTGATTAGTACTGTGGACTATATTTGGATACTTGCTTTGGGCTTCTTTATCTTTTGTTTGTTACAAGGAGAGGATCTCCTCTTCCTCTGTACAAGGTACGAGGCTTCAAACCTCTTCTTTCGTCTAATAAATTGTTATTGTGGGAAAAAAAACGGAGAGTCTTGTAGAAGTTAGAAAGCAAGGGTTTTTAAGAAAGGGTTTAAGGCGGCTTCGTCGTGTTCTCTTATTCACCAATTGTTTTTTTCTTTCCTTCTATGATAGTCTTCCTAATTTGCCAATTTAGCTCTGGTTTTTCTTTTTGTATGCGTTCGATTTTCTCTAATCTCCTCTTGCTTTTGTTTTGGTTTATCGATTTTACTCATTCTAAGCTCGATTGATGTCCAGTGGCCAAACTCCAGTGTTCTTGGCAAATCAGACTAAAGTATTTGATCATTTAATTCCATTGCATAAACCCTTGATTTCTCGTCGAAACTCGATTTCCCAATCCTTCCCTATGTGGAGAAACATTGCTAAACAAGCAATTTCAAGGTCATCAGCTCGATTAAACGTCGGTTCCCAAACTCGTGGTTCTCTTTCATTTCCGCAGGAGTCTTCTAGTTTTTCGAAGAATTTGAGATTTTGGTTTTCGGTGTTTGGTTCTATCTCGGACTCTGGATGTCACGAAATGGGTATTCGTTGTTTAAGTGGCATCACGAGATCGGCAGCTCTCTCCGGGCGAGTCGGATTGGGATTCTCCAAGGAAGAGGGCTGCGTTAACGGGGTTATGGCTAGAGGGTACGCGAGCTTAGCGGAAGAGGTTTCGTCAACTGATGTGGAGGAAGAGCCTTCGGTTGCTGATGAGGTACAGGAATTGTTGAAGGAAATGAAGAAAGAGAAGAAGAGAGAGGATAATCGATCGTGGCGGATGAAGAAGCAAGACCACAGTGGAATGGGTCGCACCAAGTATCGGAATCTGTGGCGAAGACAAGTTAAGATAGAGACGGAAGAATGGGAAAAAGCCGCTGCGGAGTACAGTGAGCTTTTGAAGGATATGTGTGAGCAAAAGCTTGCACCCAATCTGCCTTATATGAAGTCATTATTTCTTGGTTGGTTCGAACCTTTACGAGATGCAATTGCTAAAGAACAGGAATTGTATAGATTAGGGAAGAGCAAAGCACCTTATGCACAATACCTTGATCATTTGCCGGCCGACAAGATAGCTGTTATCACAATGCATAAGTTGATGGGCCATTTGATGACTGGTGGTGATAACGGTTGTGTTAAGGTTGTTCATGCTGCGTCTTCAGTTGGCGATGCTATTGAACAAGAGGTTGGTTTGCTTGATCTCTCTCTGGTTTCTATTCTATTTATTTCTGATCATATGTCGGTAGTAGGTTGTCGTGGAAAGTTTGGTCTCTAAAAGCTGTTTTCCCACAAGTGAACCTAAACCTTGTAAGGTTAAACTCTCATTAATCCCATAGCTGGATACCAGAAGTGTGAGCCTGAACTTAAAGCATAAATTTCTGATTTAATATTGGGACCATGATCTTGATAAGGAATTCATTATATATTAATGGGACTCCTTCATTTATCATGTAACAGTTGTAATCGAGCATAAAATTCCCATTATTTCTCTTGTATTACCCTATAAAATTCCTTCTTGTCTTTGATTGATCGTCTATTTGGTGTTTTAGATGTCTTGTATTCATGTGGTGTTGTTTTCCATGAAATAATAGATAAGAATAGGCACATTCCTGGAGAAGACCACGAAGAGAAATGGGGATGGCAATGATGAGGGCGATGAATTTGAAAAAGGAACTGCAATGAAGAAAGAAGATAAGTTAAGAAAACAAGTCAATGAATTGATAAAGAAACAGAAGTTATCATCAGTTAGAAAGATCTTGCAGTCACATGACTATACAAAACCATGGATCGCAGATGTTAGGGTTAAGGTGTGTATATGATTGGCTACGAAATTGCTGGAGAAGTCAAGAAATTTTATGTTTGCAGCATAAGTGCTTACATTTTGATATATGCTAATTCATACCTCAGGTTGGAAGTCGTCTAATAGAGTTATTGGCAAGAGTAGCTTATATACAGTCTCCAGCTGATCAGCAGGATAATGATTTGCCTAATGTCCGACCTGCATTTGTGCATACCTTCAAGACAGTAGCAAAAGGAAGCATGTGAGGAATTTCGGTCTATGATTATAAAGTAGTGCTTATCTTCTTGTTCTAAATGTCATAGGCTCATATTAATGCCTTTCTTGTACGACAGGAATTCTGGGAGAAAATATGGTGTAATCGAGTGTGACCCTTTGGTCCGAAAAGGCTTGGAAAAAAGTGTAGGTGATCTATAATATTTTGGTTTATTATCGAATATATTTAATACAAATCACTAGAAGTAATGGTGAATTTCTTTCAGAACTTGTAGAAGTTTATCTGTTTATGTTCATTATATATATAGAGGGTTTGACTTGGGTAACTCTTGTAATTAAGACTGAATATATCTAGAATAGGCTAAGGTATTACTCAGACATCTAAATTTTATAATGTAAGAAGTGTGAATGTTGCTTTGTCTTCTTTTGTCGTGCAGGGGAGATATGCAGTGGTGCCATACATGCCAATGTTGGTTCCCCCTCTCAAATGGTCGGGGTAAATGAGTGCTCTTTGCATATACTTACCCCAAGTGATGAAATAATTGCATTGCATTTCAAAGATAAATTCCATTGTGAATTGTTCAGTTTGGGAATAGTTAGTGAAATTATTTTGTGACCAATTCTAGTTACACAGATAAGATAGAAACCTTAAAGATAATCTATATAAGTTTAAGAAAACGAAAATTAGATTTGTATAGCATCAAGTATTTTCAACATTTCTTCATCAGAAGCTTGAAAGACTTTAACTTTGGTGAATAGTTAAGTCATTTCATTTTCTTTTTGTGTTATTCCCAGTTACGACAAAGGTGCTTACTTGTTCTTAGCTTCTTATATAATGAAAACTCATGGATCTAAACAACAACGAGAGGCACTCAAGAGTGCACCTTATGGACAACTAAAACTAGTCTTTGAGGTCAGATATTATTGATTCTTCACGTGCATTAGGTGGGGAAACCAGTTACAGTTTTGATTTCTGTAAGCATCTTATGGACCATTGATAGGCCTTGGATACGCTGGGAAGTACTAAATGGAGAGTAAATAAGCGAGTATTGACGGTCGTAGATAGGATATGGAGCAGTGGCGGATGTGCTGCTGATCTGGTGGATCGCAGCGATGTGAGTTACTCCATGTATTACATTGGTCTTATAATGATTACTATTTTTCTTCTGTACAGTTTGATATATAATTGTTGTTGGCGCAGACATATTTCTATCCCTTGAGCACGAGGCCTCTTTAATTTTTTTAAAATTACCCTGCAGGTTCCTTTACCGGAAAAGCCTGATACTGAAGATGAGGACATTCTTAGGAAATGGAAGTGGGAAGTCAAATCTGCTAAAAAGGAGAACAGCGAGAGACATTCTCTGTGCTGTGACACAGAACTCAAGCTTTCAGTGAGCGTTATTATTTCCTGGCATCCAAGTAAATATGCCATTTTGAGAGTTCTGTTTGTAAGTGTTTATGTGTGGGCAGGTAGCACGGAAAATGAAAGATGAGGAAGGTTTTTATTATCCCCACAATATTGACTTCCGAGGACGTGCATATCCCATGCCCCCACACTTAAATCATCTCGGTTCTGATTTGTGTCGGGGTGTTTTGGAGTTTGCCGAGGGAAGGCCTCTTGGAAGTTCAGGATTACGATGGCTGAAGATACATTTAGCAAACTTGTATGCTGGTGGTGTAGATAAGTTATCACTTGAAGGACGGCTGGCTTTTACCGAAAATCACTTGGATGACATATTTGATTCGGCAGACAGACCACTTGAAGGAAGCAGATGGTGGCTAGAGGCTGAAGACCCATTTCAGTGCTTGGCAGTGTGCATAAATTTGACCGAAGCTCTGAGAAGCCCATCCCCGGAGACTGTTCTCTCATATATTCCTGTACATCAGGTACTTTCTGGCAGAAGTTGCTAAAATAACCTCTACTCTTATTGGCTTAAAATTTTTGTTAATGACTCTCAAGTTGTACTTTCTTTTTCAATATGTATGTCCCTTAATAATGAACCTCCCTTCCTTCACTTTGGTTCTGGCCAGGATGGTTCCTGCAATGGTTTGCAGCATTATGCCGCTCTTGGGAGAGACACTGTAATTCTTTTGTTATCAATTTTCAATGGATTCTTTTTTCGTGGCTGCTTCTCATTTTTCTTATTTGATTTTGGTTTTAAAAAATGATTACCAGTTAGGAGCAGAAGCTGTTAACCTAGTTATAGGTGAGAAGCCAGCAGATGTGTATTCAGGAATAGCTGCCAGGTTAGCTCTGCATCTACCACTTAAAGTTAACGTAACTTCAATCTGAGAAAAGTGTGAATTCAAAATTGCATATGCATATGCACTTCAGGGTTCTTAATATTATGCGGCGAGATGCAGACAGAGATCCTGAAGCTTTTCCAGATGCATTGCGTGCAAGAAAATTACTCCACCAGGTTCGTCTCTGAAAGTATTTTCATTATTTTCCATTTCCTAGCCTTCTGCATCTCGTTTTCCAGTTACTTGCTTGCATAGTGGAGCAGAAACCTCATATAGTATATTCTCGCAGACCACTGTAAATCACAAATAATAGATTTTAATAATTTTTTGTAGTGTATATAGTATTGGCGTGTGAGCAAGTTGCCTGATATGTATATTCTCGCAAACCATTTGTGAATCAGAAATAATAGATTTCAATGGTTGGTCTAATGTGTATATTGGTGTGTAAGCAAGTTGCTTGATATTCATTTTGTTTGGGTACATTGTTACTCAGTCACATAACTGGTCAGCTGTTACCACTTGATGGTTATTACCTATAGGTGGATCGGAAGCTTGTAAAGCAGACGGTTATGACATCAGTCTATGGTGTCACCTATATTGGTGCTCGGGATCAAATAAAGAGAAGGTTGAAGGAGCGCAGTTCATTTAGTGATGAAAGAGAAATTTTTGGGTTGGCTTGTTATGCAGCAAAGGTATATATTAGCCACAGATGAAAGCACTGACACTAGACACTTTTTATTTGGCACATCTCATTCATTTGATCTTGAAAGAACGTGAGCTTAATGAAAAGATTAATTACAAATTACAACTTTCTCATGTACTCTGGTAGCTTATTAAAAGTAATAATGCCATGAGAAGATGGTCATTTTGTTTTGTCATGTTTGGGGCAGGTAACATTAAGTGCTATAGATGAGATGTTTCAAGCTGCACGCGCCATCATGCATTGGTTTGGTGATTGTGCAAAGGTGTGTATGCGTTTTTCTAAGCGTCTATTAAATTTGCGTTTGTGGACGTTTGATATTTCTGGATGAAAAAAAATTGTTCCTATAAGCAGATTATTGCGTCAGAAAACAAAACAGTTCGATGGACAACACCATTAGGTCTTCCTGTTGTACAACCTTACCACCAAATGGGAACGAAACTCGTACGTCTTACTAAAAGTTAATTGAATGTATAATAATATTTTGAACACCATTGCACTCTTTTTTTAATCTCAATATGTGGCTGTCTCCATTGTCCGTTAAAATAAATGCAGGTAAAGACATCCCTCCAGACCTTAGCGCTCCAACGTGAAACTGAAAAGGTATGCTTCAGCTTTACCTTAATTTTGCTTATAAACAGTAGATATGCAAGGAAACAAAATTACGGTGAAGAGGCCTATTCCTAAAAGAATTTCGTGGGATCTTTCTATTTGGTTTTGTAGGTCATTGTCAGGCGACAGAGGACAGCCTTTCCTCCAAATTTTATTCACTCCCTCGACGGGTCTCATATGATGATGACTGCAGTTGCATGCAAAAAAGCAGGCGTGTGTTTTGCAGGTTTTGTCCTTTTTCATAAAATAAATCTTTCGACCTTCATCTTTCTATAAACTGTTGTCTTGGGTCAATTAACACATTGCTTGCAAAAATATTCTAACAGGAGTTCATGACTCATTTTGGACACATGCGTGCGATGTAGATATATTAAACAGAATACTACGAGAAAAATTTGTTGAGCTGTATTCGCAACCCATACTAGAGAATGTAAGCTTCATCTGTGTCTCTAAGTGGTTCAGTATATATGGCATGTGGAAGGTTGATTATGAACTAGATTTTGTGTTTTCTCCTCTTTTATACAGTTGCTGGAGAGCTTTAAGCAATCGTTTCCTCATTTAGAGTTTCCTCCCCTGCCTGAACGAGGAGATTTGGATTTAAAAGTGGTGTTAGATTCACCTTATTTTTTCAACTGATAAGATGGCTTCCACTAGATTCTCAGAAATCTTACAAGCTCTCAAACAAGAAGATGAGAGATTCGGTCAATACAGAGTGTCACCCCAAGGCTTGAGCTTTACATATAAGGACAACAAAATAGACAAGCTTTTTGCAAGGAGCACAGCAAAAGAACAGCTTGTGCATTTGTTTACAGAGAGAGAATCAGACAGAAAGAAAGACTAAAAGAAAGCGTAGACCTAGACATGTGTTCCAATGTGCTTGAAGCTTAATGAAGTCTCCTGATGAGAGTAGTACAGAAACTTGGATAGGATCTATTTGATGTTGTTACGCTTACGGTACACTGTAGAATAGCAAGTACTGTACCACAAGCTTCGGCTGGTATAAGAGATGGATTAACTGATTAACTGAATTAGAAGCCATTTGACAGAGATTGTAGGTTTTAAATTATATATAAAACGACTCCCTGGTATGTCTATTTCATAATTCAAACCAAGCATAATAATTACGAGTCCTAAAGGCTAAAACAATGCAAGGTGCTAGCCCAATGAAATTCAGATGTTAAAAGATGAGCTGGAAGCTGAAATAGCAAAGGCTAATCCCAACAAAGATCGTTGTTGTCTGAGGCAGAATTGAGAGAAGGATATCCCTTGTCTCCCTTTTTATTTAATTTATATGCTGAAGCTTTGGTGCATAGTCTTAACCAACCGGAGACGACAGGCAAGTTAAGCGATGTGAAAGTCACACCATTTGGACCAACGATGCATCCTTTACTCTTCGCTGATGATAACTTACGGTTGTGTAAGACCAGTACGAGAGAAAATAACGAGATCAAACATTGTCTACACTTGTATGAAGAAACCTCCGGATAAGCAATCAATTTCAACAAATCGTCAATCTTTTTTGGAAATAAATAGGTGAGGAGATATTAAGGCTCGAGTTAAAAGCTCGCTAGGTATATCGCAAGAGAGTGGAGAAGGCATGTACCTAGGACTTCCTGAGTGTTTTACAGGGTCCAAGAGGACACTCCTAAGTTTAATTTACGAACAAATGAGATCAAGAATGCACGGATGGTTCGCTAAGTTATTGTCACAAGGTGGTAAAGAGACCTTGATCAAATGAATAGCTTGCACACTGCCCGTGTATGCAATGCAATGCTTCAAGCTACCAATTCAAACCCGCAAAAAAATCATGACAACAATGAGGGAGTACTGGTGGAGCAATGGAACCAACAAAAATAAGATCTCGTGGGCAGCTTGGCATAAATTATGCAAAAGCAAAGAGGAAGTAGGACTCAGTTTCAGAGATGTCGAGAAATTTAATCAAGCCTTACTATGTAAGCAAATTGATTCTCTGGTAGATATTTCCGAACATCTATTTTCTTAGAGAGCAATATAGGTACCATACCGTCATTCAGTTGGAGGAGTATACTCCATGGACGAGAACTCCTACAACAAGGTTTACTCCAAATTTTGAGAGACAAAAGGTCAACCAATATATGGACTGAAAAGTGGATCAATGATACACTACCAAGAAAACCATATGCTTCCGACCACGGAGTGGATCTCTCAATTAAAGTAGTGGATCTTTGGAACAATACTATCGACGGTCGGAATCATAATAAGCTATGTGAGCTGCTCACGGAGCAAGATATCAGAAAAATCAACACTATGAAACTCCATCAAAACATAGCTGATAACCTTACATGGAGTTTATGCTGTTATTAGAATCACAGAAAGAAATTCTAGAGAAGAAGATCTCTAAGAAGAAGAATCAATTTCATATTATCGTTAACAGAAACAATCTGTTTTATACTTCTTAAAGAAGAAGTCAAACCAAAATAAGGATTCGGTTATATCTAAACCAACTAAACCAAATAATCTAATCTAATCAATACTCCAATAGCCCTCTCAAGATGCCATTGATATGAAGAAATGTCATCTTGCACAACAGACTTTGAAAATGATATTGACTGAACTAAGACTCTGAAGATATATTAGCTGATGGAGATGTTGATCTGTCCAGCACGTATAGTTGCAGATGAGAACTCCCTGACAAGTCTTTCACCCTTGGTAGGTTCCTCCTGATGTAGATGGTTGAGACTCTGTGTTTGTTGATATAAAAACAATTTCGAATTGAAATAAGCAACACCACCAACAATTTGAACCCTTGAGAAAATCGGATTCTGTCAAACAATAAGGAGAAATCTGAACTCCTTCAAGATTGACAATTTCTTGCATTGAATTCTGCGCACTAAAATTTTAGAAACCAAACGGAGAAGAAGAAGACGAAGTAGCTTGATTCTGATTTGTAATAACTTTAGCTGAATTAGGCTCAAAAGATTCTGATTTGTTGATGAACGAATGGATTTCACGGGTGATTTGGAGCAACAATCTTCTTCGTATGTTGACCCATGAACTGATTTTGCTTCTATGTCATCTCTTTGAACGGTTTGTAGGATTATTTTGTTCCCACAACACCAAATAGCGAGTTTTTAATCACAGATTCAATCGAATTTGTTGCCAGAACAGGCTCCGATGTCTCAGACCTGACAAAGCGAGTTGTCTTCTTAGCTGAAAAAGATCCAATAGCTAGTCTTCTTGCAGTCTTGTGAAGCTTTACAGTCCTCAAGAGTCCATCTTGGCGGAACAACAAATGAAGAAGGAGGATCTAATTATCAATAAAACCAAACATAGATGCAGAAATTACCGAAGTGGTTTGATTCTGAGGTGGATTTCGTTTCGAATTCACAGTCCTAGCTGAATGAGTTGCGTTTCTTGAAGAACAACCTTGAGCTAATCGGACTTTCGAACAACCACCATTTTTATGGAATCTTCAAGAGTTTTGAAAGAATCTCCGGCAGAATAACCAAATGAACGAGAAGCTAAAGAACTCTCGAGAGAAAACGATGAAATGAATATTTCATCTGTTTGACTTGATTTCTTGCTCGCTCGACGAAGAATTACAAAGAACGAGTCTCTGATTCTTGTGAACTATAACCAGTTTAATGAGATTCTCGGCGGAATAACCAAGATTTTCAGATAGATTTCATTGTGGACTAACCATGACTGAAGAAACTCGGCGAATAGGTGGGCGGAATAGCCCTAGAAGACGAGCGGAATAACTCAGAAAATGGAGCTAAACTCGGCGGAAAAACCGAGTAAGATCGAACAAGACAGAGACTCTACCAATAGTTTTCACCGGTACAATCAGCGGAACAAAAACGAAGAAGAGAGAAGATCGAGCTGTTGATTTGTCTCGGCTTTTACACCACCAAACGGAGGATTGTTACTTGATGGGTCAATCGGATTCTGATAAGCTCCAGGTTGCCTTGGCTATGGTTAGGAAGAAACAGAGGTCCAAACGTATTAGCAGAATTATGCAGAATGAAGAGAGTGGCTAAAGACGCTGTTAGAGTCAGTGAGCTGGAGACTGTTTGGTTACAAAGGCTTTAGAGCATCAAGGAGAAACTCAAAATAGGTTTCTTAACATTTTAATAATGATAATTTATTAAAAATTTAAATTTTTATTTTTTAATAAAAGTTGAACCAATTAAAATATCACAAACATGTAAGAACTCTTTCTTAAGGGTTTTTGAAGTTCTTAAATAAGAACCCCAAATGACTCTCTCTTACTTTTTTATTTTTTTAATATTTTAAAATTTTAAAAACCTATTCTAGGATCTCTTGTTGGAGGTGGTCTTATATCTTCTATCTTAAGTTTACATTATGAAAGGTTGTATTTAAGAAGAAACCCTAAGTTTTGGGAGAATTATCGAATAATCATATTACAACTATACTCTCTTCCTTATTCTCACTCTCTCTCTCGTCTTTTCTCTTTTTATTTCTCTGTTTCTTCTTCTTCTTTAATCCTCAACTCTCATCCGCGAGATACACGCGTGTATCATTGGTATCAGAGCCAATGGCACCAAAATTTGATCCGACTGCAGCTCAAGAAAAAAACATCGCAATGGAGGCTCAGTTGGTGAGATTAGACCAGGATAATGCCGATTTGAAGAAATCGGGTATGGTGGTGGAAAGGAAGGTCATGGATCTAGAGAAATATGTACACGAGGTCAGGAGTGATATGCAATGGGTAAAGAAAGCTCTCACCCGACTCCTCAAACATGATACAGCTCCAACAAATGAGGAAGGACAAGGCTCGTGTGTCAAAACTTCTCCGGCGGCTGTTATTAATGACTCTGCAGCTCCGACACTGACGGCGGAAAAAGGTAGAGGTGATGGCATTCTTCCGTTACCGGCATTGTCTCTTCCAGCGAGATCTTTGACTTTTGGGGAAGGCTCACACAAAGGCGTTCACTCACCTACACCATCTAACGACTCACCCATAAAGAAGGTAAAGATGCCAGACTTTGAAGGATATAATCCTGATGATTGGATCTATAGAATGGAAAGAAGCTTTTCGCTGAACCAAACTCCAGAATCGAAATGGTTGGAACTGTGTTTGTTTCATTTAACAGGATTTGCTGTGACTTGTCTAGATCCGTGCAAGATAGGAGAGATTTTTATGACTGGCTAGATTTCAAAGATAAATTGAGGAAGCGATTTTGTCCTACAAGAGGAGGGTCGATAATAGGGCAGTTGATGAGAATCAAGCAGACCGAAACTGTGGATGAATATAGGAAAAGATTTGAAGAGCTTTCAGCTCAAGTTCCTTATGTAACTGAAGATGTTTTGGAAGAGATGTTCCTTCAAGGGTTAAAAGAGGAATTGAGGGATCGAGTGGTAATGCATAGACCTGAAGGCATAGATGATCTGGCTAATATGGCAAAGATTGTGGAAAAACAGGAAGCTCTCAAGTCTGAAAAACGAATCCAACCTTATCAAGGAGTAACTAGGAGTCATTCCACTTCATTTTTGAATAACAATCACAAAAGCAATATCGTAACAGCTGTGAAAGGGTCAGAAACCCAACCAGATCGAAAATCTATGGATTCTAAGAGTGGGAATATGGATATCAAGAGAAATCACAACCCCTGTAGGTATTGCGGAGAATGTTGGTGGTCAGGCCATCGCTGCAAAAATCATCAAAGGTTCAGGCTAATTGAATTAGAACCGGAAGATGAATAGGATGTGGATGAGAAATGGAATAACTCAGACCTTCTACTACAGGAGAAGAAAACGGATCAGGCAATAGAAGAATTCACACTATTATCTATGTCAGGTTTGTCATCAAGAAAATCTCTTAAGATGATGGGAAGTGTACAGGAAACGGAAGTAGTGGTGTTGATAGATTCTGGTGCTACTTGCAATTTCTTTTCACATAATTAGTGCAGAGGCTGAAGCTCCCTGTCATTGAGACACGTCCTTTTAGTGTTCATGTGGGGGATGGTCATATAATTAAAAGCAGTGGGAAGTGTTTGTTCACTCTAAAGGTTCAAGGGGTGAAGATTCAGATGGAATTTTTGTGCTTTGGATTAGAAAATATGGATGTGGTTTTGGGATATGCGTGGCTTGAAACCTTAGGGGAAACAAGAGTGAATTGGGGAATGTATACCCTTCGTTTTAAGCAGGAAGGTGTATGGCAAAAACTATGCGGAGATCCGACATTAACGAAAAGTCAAATTTCAATGAAATCCTTGGTTGCTACAAGGACAGAAGGTGATGAATATTACTTATTGGAATTGACTGCCTTGTTTGATTCAGATAAACAGGTTCAGAGAAAGACAAGGGAGGTTCAGAACCTTTTGGACCGTTATGGATCAGTTTTCTAGCAACCACAAGGATTACCACCACTGCGAAACAGGCAACATGCTATTACACTGCAGGAAGGCACTGATGCAGTTAATGTACGACCGTACAGGCACTCGTTCACACAAAAGAATGAGATTGAGCGTTTGGTTAAGGAAATGTTGAAGGCTGGGGTTATAAGACCAAGTTTAAGTCTTTTTTCAAGCCCAGTGATATTAGTGAAGAAGAAGGATGGAGGATGGAGGTTTTGTGTAGATTACTGAAGCTTGAATAAGGAAACAATCCCTGATCGCTTTCCTATCCCAATAATTGAAGAACTGTTAGATGAGTTAAATGGTGCAGTAGTCTTCTCTAAACTTGATTTAAAATCAGGATACCATCAAATCAGGATGAAAGAATCTGATGTGGCAAAGACAGCCTTCAAGACCCATGAAGGACATTATGAATTTTTGGTGATGCCCTTTGGGTTAACAAACGCACCAGCCACCTTCCATTCCGTTATGAATGAAGTATTCAGACAATATTTACGGCGATTTGTGTTAGTATTCTTTGATGACATATTGATTTATAGTCATGACATGGAAACGCATTTGAGGCACTTGGAAACAGTGTTGAGAACATTAAAGGAACACAAATTTGTTGTGAATGAGAAGAAGTGTCAGTTTGGGTTGAATGAAGTGGCATATCTGGGTCACACAATCAACAGTTCAAGTGTGGCAGGAGACAAGGAGAAGATAGCAGCTATGTTGAGTTGGCCGAGTCCAAAGAATGTGACACAGCTGCGGGGTTTTTTGGGTTTAACTGGGTATTAACGCAGATTTGTGAGAGGTTATGGACAGATTGAAAGAGAGTTAACTGAACTTTTAAAGAAAGACGAATTTAAATAGACAGATTTAGCTCAAATTGCTTTTCAAAAACTGAAAGAGGCAGTCACAAGTCTATCTGTGTTGAGATTGCCTGACTTTAACAAGACTTTTGTGATTGAAACTGATGCTTTAGGAGCGGGAACTGGAGCAGTATTACTACAGGAAAATCGACCGATTGCTTTCATAAGCCAAGCTTTCTCTGCTGCAGGTCGTGTTAAATCTGTCTATGAACGAGAATTGTTAGCCATCGTATTTGCTGTGAACAAGTGGAAACACTATATTACTGGCAGGAAGTTTGTAATCACAACTGATCAGAAGAGTTTAAAGTATATCATCGATCAGAGAGCTGTTTCTGGTGATCAACAGAGGTGGGCAACAAAGTTGTTAGGTCTGAATTATACGATTGAGTATAAACCGGGATCAGACAACCGAGTTGCTGATGCATTATCTAGGAAACCGGTTGAAGAGTTTCAACAATTACAGATCACATCACCTATTTCAATAGATAAGGTGGAGTTGTTAAAGCAGCAACAAGCTAATTCCGGTTGTGGTAGTTTGATTGAGAAGCTTAAGGCAGATCCACAGGCTGAGACTGGTTTTAGCTTGAAAGATGGATTATTACTCAAGGAGAATAGAGTGGTCATACATGTGGGATCTCAGTTAATTCTGGGACTGTCAGAGCAATTTCATTCTTCGGTTATTGGTGGTCATGAGGGAGTTTTGAAGACATACAAAAGGTTAAGCAAAGAGGTCTATTGGAAGGGTATGAAAAAGGACATACAAGAATATATCATGAACTGCCAAATCTGCCAAACCTGCAAAACATCCACTCTCTCACCCGCAGGGTTGTTGAATCCGCTTCCAATTCCCACAAAAATGTGGTCAGATGTGAGTTTGGATTTTATTGATGGATTACCTAAATCTAATGGATATAGTGTGCTGTTGGTAGTGGTGGACATATTGAGCAAATACAGGCACTTTATACCGTTAAAGCATCCTTACAATGCTCGCACTGTGGCTGAAGTATACGTCAAAGAAGTGGTTAAGTTACATGGGTTTCCAGAAACAATGGTGTTAGACACAGATCGGTTTTTTATTAGCAATTTCTGGACAGAATTATTCCGCTCTCAAGGAACACAGCTGAAATGAAGCACAGCTTATCATCCTCAAACTGATGGGCAAACAGAAGTTCTGAATCATTGTGTTGAAAGTTACCTTCGTTGCTTTGCTAGTAACAGACCGAGTTGCTGGGTTCAATGTTTACCTTGGGCTGAATTCTCTTATAACACCTCATATCATTCAACCATAAGAATGACTCCTTTTCAAGCTGTTTATGGGAGAGAAGTTCCCAGGTTAATACATTTTGGAGACACACCAACAGCAAATGCGGAAGTAGAGGAGCTGCTAATTACAAGAGATGATCTCTTGAGAGAACTGAGAAATAATATTGAAGCAGCACAAAAAAGAATGGAAACTGCTGCCAACAAACACCGTAGAGATGTGGAATATGCTGTTGGAGATTGGGTATTTTTGAAATTAAGACCATATAGACAAATGACAGCGGTCCTTCGGAGGAATGAGAAGCTAGCACCTCGTTATTTTGGACCTTATAAGGTGGTTATGAGAGTGGGAAAGGTAGCTTACACATTAGTGTTGCCTGCCGGATGTACTATACATCCTACTTTTCACGTGTCTCAGTTGAAGAAGGCCACTCCAACAGGTATTCAAGCTCATGACATACTGGCTGTTCTCAGTGCCAACTTAGAATGGACAGTGGAACTTGAGGATGTTTTAGCAATTCGCAGAGGCACAGAATGTTATCCTTCCTTCCACCTTGAGGACANGGGGGGGGGGGGGGGGTATTGATAAGCTCCAGGTTGCCTTGGCTATGGTTAGGGAGAAACAGAGGTCCAAACGTATTAGCAGAATTATGCAGAATGAAGAGAGTGGCTAAAGACGTTGTTAGAGTCAGAAGGTTTGAGAGCTGGAGATTGTTTGGTTACAAAGGCTCTTATATCTTATCTTATCTTAAGTTTACATTATGAAAGGTTGTATTTAAGAAGAAACCCTAGGTTTTAGGAGAATTATCGAATAATCATATTACAACTATACTCTCTTCCTTACTCTCACTCTCTCTCTCTCGTCTCTTCTCTTCTTTCTTTCTCTGTTTCTTCTTCTTCTCTAATCCTCAACTCTCATCTGTGAGATACAGCGTGTATCAGATTCATCACCGGATTTTGTTTCAATGTCACAGATGCAAACAAGATCTTCTCTAGCGGATTAACTGGATTAATCTTTGAAGGAAAATTGACCAAAAAGATCAAAACAGATATAATTGGTGAGGGAATATCACCAGAAAAACAAATTTTACAAAAAAAAAATGATTTCAGTTGATCGGAATAGAATAACTGCAAATCAAAGAGAGAAGCGAAAGGATCGAACCTGTTGAATTTGAGATTCAATGCTCTCATACCATATTAGAATCATAGAAAGAAATTTTAGAGAAGAAGATCTCTGAGAAGAAGAATCAATTTTATATTTATCGTTAACAGAAACATTTATAGAAACAATCTGTTTTATTCTTCTTAGAGAAGAAGTCAAACCCAAATAAGGACTCGATTATATCTAAACCAACTAAACCAAACAATCTAATCTAATCAATACTGTAATAGCTGCAATGATTTTTATAGTACATAGAGTGGTTATCATTTGGCTTTTAAACACGACATATCAATTTATCACAACCAAACACCGCTGAAGAAAAAATATGCATAAGTTTGTGGAAGGCAAGAACCAACCTCAAAATCTGTCATTTCTTGTGTAAAGCATTAGCAAGAACTCTGGTTGTAGCACAGAGATTGCAATCTCGAGAGCTGAGCTATAACAATTGATGTTTGGCCTATAACAACACAGTGGAATCCATTAACCATGTATTGTTTACATGTCCGGTAGTTCAACAAATTTGGGAGTATTTATCCATCCAACTACCTTCACGAGGTTTCTTTAATACATCTCATTTTCTAAATAATAATCACCTTCTCAAGTGCTAAAATGATCGCATGCTTAAGTTCATTTCAGAAAGGCAATTCATGGACAGTATGACCATATGGAAGGCTAGAAATGTGCTAGTTTTTAAAAAGACGAGATGCAAACCATTCTTTATCGTGAATAGAGTTTTGGAAGAAGAAGATGAATGGATAAGAGCAAACACGAAGAACGCAGCTTCAAATATATTGAGGTCATGGAACCTTCTCCCACTGTCTGGCTAAGTGCAATATAGGAATAGCTTGGGACGAAATGAACCAATATAGTGCGGCTTGGTTACTTTGAGACCACTCAAGAAATACCATCCTCCATGGAAGGTGACATTAATCCAACATCAAAAACCGTCAACAAACTAAGTTATCGAGTCTTTTAAAAGCCACAATGAGCATGCAGAATACCTGCCAATCCAAGGTGTTATTTGAGACAAGCTCTCACAAATTGCATCACAAATGGTGGCAATCTCCTGGAAAGTGACATCATGCTTATAGAGATTAGAGACCATCTGAACATGATTGATGAGTAGAATACTGCATATGTTGCATCAACCGAAAATCAGAAAGCAATGGCTCGTTCTATCTGTTACGCGAGATCGTAGATACCGGAATTATATAGCAAAGAACACACCTATTTAATGAATAAATGTTTCATAATTCATCAATCATCTAAGGCACATAGCTAAGATAGTAGAGAGGGAATTACACCTTACTGGCCACTACCTTTGGGTATCTATCAAGATTTGAAACCTACTAGTGTGCTTTATTATATTTCTTTCAAAAATTTATGTTGTGAACAATAGTTCTTTTCTTTGATACTTAATTAATAAGAATGATATTTCTTTGTAGAGAAAAGGGTAAAAAAATGCATGCAATCTTTTCCTGAGACAAAAAAAAAATGTGCACAATCTAACTTTATTCTTGTAGGAAGCAATCTCATTATTGGGCTTTTTCCTAATCATCGACTCTTTCATTTCAAAACAAATGAACTCAGATGGAGGAATGGTTTTCGGAAGCCTTGCAATAACTGGATCTTGGCAGAGAGGACCCAAACGTTGTGTCCCTTATCATGCATAAGCTCTGGTCTTAGCCCGTAATCAGTTAAGTTTAGTTGGTCATCCACTAAACACTGCAGAATAAAACTTATAAGACCTTGTTGAAGATATGCCAAGAGAATGGGCTCTTACTTCAAGAGTGCATGGAAGAATCATTATCCTTACTTTGTGTAGTTTCTTTTTTTCTCTGAGATAGATCTGCTATCGGTTCTACATAGATATCTACTATCGGTTCTACATAGATAACCATATATCTACAACAACTGGTTGGTTGTTTTACAAATATGGGAAAACTACCCGCCATCAAACTTCCTAACTTCTGTTGACCTATGGGTTCAATTTTGTGGCATACCCTTATAATATGTCTATGAGTAAACTTCAAGAATCATCGTCACGACTTTAGCTTAAGTTTTGGCTGTTGATTTTGTGTCACCATCTCTCTCATCTACCATTTCTGCGAGCTCTAGTAAGAATCAACATTGCCAATCACTTGAGGTTTTATATATAGGTAAGCTTTCAGATGGAGATGCAATAGTGGTGAGATCCTTTTATAAATGCCTTTCTCTCCTCTGCTTTTATTGTCAACACATCATCTACCATTCAACTGTGTGTCCTTATGTTCTTCCTCTGATTAACTACTATGCGGATTCAATGAATATGGATCATGACGACAATCAAGCGATTGAGAGTTTATTCTCATTTAATTATCAACAAACTCTAGCAGCACATGTGCCTACACCTATTCCTCAACCACCAATGATATGCATGTACCGTTATCTCACACGATTAAGGGGATCTTGTTAACACCAACTCTTTATCATTTTATACAAAAATCTATGCCTAATATGGAGGCTCTTGAATTTCATACAACGGCTCATGCCTTGTTTGAGCAGGAAGAAGCATCATCCTCAACTAGCTCATCAACCAAACCAGGACACAAAAGAAAAAAAGATGAAGCGCATACGGTGAATGCTCCTTCTAAGAAAGCAAAAGCTATCTAGATGATAGAACATCTTTGTTTGTTTTAACCTAGATCTTAATATTTTGGTATCCATCGCTTAAGTAATGAAAAGATGGAGTAGTTTAGCTTAAGGTCTCTTAGATAAGTAGTTTTTTCCCATCGTGGGCTCCCCCTATGGTGGGCCATATGGGTCCTACTTGGGGCTTAACTACTCCCACTGGAACTTAAGACAGTAAAACTCTTTGTGCTTAGGAAGGGGGAGGAGATCTTGCCACCTTATCCAATGCGTCCCAACTCTTAGATAAGTAATTTATGTGTGACTTGTTATTGTTCTTATTTTTTCATCATGTGTAGTAATTCTTCTCTTTATATGGATGTTCGTTGCTCATGTCTTCACTATCATCAATATAAACTAATCCTTTGGAAAAAGGCTAAAACAATATTTATAACTAAAATATTTACAAAACAAGTCTAATCATCATCTTTTGAAAGTGATCTTATCTTTTAGATAAGAATCACAATCGAAAGAATGAACGGACAAGAGCTTGATGGTCATCTTATCATTGTTAAAGAGACTCGGTCATGAAGAAAATATGGTGAAAATGGCTGTGATAATGGCATCGTTAAGGTGGAAGAGGGGATAGAAATTACAGCAATAGCAGAAACGATTAGTTCTCAAGAGGAAATCTGAAAAAGATTATGATAGTGCTAGACACAAAGGTGGTGGTGATCATGGTGGTGGTGATCATGGTGGTGGAGATCACGGTGGTGGTGATCACGATGGTGGTGAAGGTGAAGATTACGAAGCATACAGTGTTGGTGATAGTTGCGATTACAAAGCAAGTTGTAGTGGATGTTGTTGTCTGCTACTGGTGCTAGCATAGTTTAACTTTCTAAAATCATCTACACCCTCAGTTGCATATGCATAATTTCATTACGATGATGACCAAGAGAAGATTATGAATCATATTGTCTCATTGGAATTAACTGGGGTTGAATCCTAATAGCTATAGATAGGGAGAGGTAATTGGTTGTGATTTTTTTTCCCTATTCTCATTTTCAGAGAGAGAAAAAAACAGTTCTAGATTCCATCATATAACTGGTGTAGGTTTGTTTAGATTTCTTTTGATTAGGCTTTAGTTTCTTGTTTTGTTCATTTCTATTTGGTTGGGTTCGATTTTCTTCTACCCTTAGGTTAGTTAATATTTGAGAGTTTTTGGTTTGTTGGTTTTTGTGTTTTAAAAACTTATCTTACGTCTTTTGTGTTAGTGTGGTCTCTTCGATGATTTGTTTTGTCTAAACTGCCATGAGTTTTCTCTAGTAATCTCAAAATAGGTCTTTGTGTGGAATGTGCCTTTGTTTGTCACTTCTTTCTGTAGGCTCAATTTATTTATCTTTATGTCATTTTTATTATGCTTAAAGTTTGAGGTAGTGAGAGAATAGGTTATGACCTATCATTCATTGATCTACTTTTACCTGTGTGTGCCGGAATATCTAGCAACCAGTTGGAAGTGAGATAATAGTTGAAAGCTCTTTTATCCGGTTTAGTCATCTCCGGTGAGCAAACAGTTTCATTGTTCAGATATATTCTCTAGGAATGTTCATTATCATTAAGCTCATGTGTAACTAAGATTGGAGGAATTACACGTGTCCACCAACTGAGTTTTATCATTAAATATAGTGTTGTGCTGAGAATAAAAACTAAACCAATTTGTTCGACCTGAACTGAACCAAGTTTTAGACAAACCGATTTGGGTATATAAATTTAATTCGGGTGTTTTGGATTATATTTGAGCAAAAACTTTGGTTATCTATTTGGGTCGATTCGGTCGGAATACCCGTACGGTTAACCGATAACAGAAATTTCAAAATCCTAAACTATACTAAGTTAGTAACACTTAACCTAAAATAATTTCTCTGCCTCTCCATTCTCTGCAAACCACGGTTCCACCTCTAACAATTATTCTTCTTCAACGATTCCGCCTCTTAGTCTCTGCAAACCACGATTCTTCTCTTCTTCTTTAGTTCTTCTTCACTTCTTCAGTTCATCTTGGCTTCTTTAGTTATTCTTCATCACTCAATTTTCTTCACTTCAAATTGGCAAATCCAAACTGTAAATTTTTCTAAATTGTTACCATTTGGATATTTGATAGAATTAGATGCTTACAAGTTAGAAACATTTAGATATTTGATAGATTTAGAAGTTTAGATACACTTGATTCTTGGATTGGATTGGTATGAATTAATCAAACTTAAGGTGTTCTAATAAAGTAATTAAGTCATTGCAAATTGAGTCCTTTAATATCGTTTAAGTCTGATTGGCTGATTAGGATTAAGAGAGAATATAAATTAGCGATTTGAACACATTACAAGGAACTGTGGTTCATTGATAGGATTAGAAGTTTAGATGCACTTGATTAATTGATTGAATTGTGTTTGTCATTTGGTATTTAAAATTGATACAAGTTTAGAATCGTTGGGATTTTTGTAGAATTAGAACCATTTGAATACTAAACTTCTTGTCATTTTAACTTTGAATGAATATATGAAATTGTCGCAATCCAAAAAATTACTATCAATCTTTGAATAAGTTATATTTAAGTAAGTAAATCTTTGAATAAGTTATATTTGAATAAGTGAATCTTTGAATAAGTTATACTTTTTTGTTTCATGATTGGATGCTCCATTAGCTGCAGGTTGATGCATTGTCTTTTTGAATAATATATTGGACTTTGTTTCAGTGAATGATATACAACAAAATCCATTCGTTTAAAATACTACTGGTTGATAAAGTTTTACAGATACACAACATACTATTGGTTGATAAATTCTTACAAATACTATTGGTTAATATATTCTTACAAATAATAAACAAATACACAACAACAATAATTTCGATTTGGTTTAAAATACTATTGGATGATAAATTTTTACAGTTATAAGCAATCTATATATAATATTTGTCTATTTATTTTGTCTCTTCTATAAATGAATGTCAATCTACATATCTGATATTTGTCTCTTTATTTTCTGTTTGTATATGGCTTCTTTTGAGGATGACAATGATGATTCATTGATGAAAAGGAAGAAGTTTTGGGACCTAATAAAACAGGATATAGGAAGAATGCAACAACTGGAAAATCAACCAGTGAGATTCCACCAAGACCAAGGAAGAGACCAACTCTTAGATTAGCAGTTTGGGAACATTACATTGAGAATGTGAACGCAGAAGAAGCACTCAACAATTATCATTATTTTGGGCATATATGTGACAGTAGAAAAATAGGAACAACTCTCATGAAGAATCACTTGAAAAAGTGTATGTTGTTTATGGCTTATAAAGAGAGTGAATCTTAGTCTGTTTTGGCGCCTGGTAGTTGATGTGTGTAATTTTTGATGGTTTTAGAGTCTTGTTTTAGGTAATTTTGCATTCGTTTAGATAGATTTTCCGATCATTTAGGTATTTTTAGGTTTGTTTTGCTTTCTTTGCATTTGCATTTGGAGTTTGAAGTTTATTCTAGGTAAAGGAGAAAAAATGAGCTAAAATGGAGCTAAGGATAAGATCAGCTGCTAGGCGAAAGAAGTCATGCAAACTCGGATCGCTACCTCGTGGTTGCAGGGCGAGGACTGCTCGGAACGCTCAAAAAAGATGCCTCGATCTCCAACCTCAACCTATCTGCCGCGAGGGAAGACAAATCCATTACACTCGGACCATTCACTCAGCCTCAACTCCCGAGGGCGAAGACCATAACCACTCCTCGGTGCCCAAGCTCGAACAAGGACTCCGAGGGCAAGATTTTTGGATGACCGACTTAGGTTGGTTTGAACATTATGGTTATGCAAATAACCCTATAAATACCCCTTTATCGCTATCTTATAATTTTTATCTGATTTTTAGCTAAAAACTCTCTCTATTTTTGTTGTTGCTTTCTTTTATGCTTGGTTAAGGTACTTTGATGTTTATGCTTAAGTTTTAATGGAATGAATTTATTTTGATCTTCATCTTTACTTTCTACTCTTTACTTTTATGTTCTTCATGTTTATGCAAATGCAATCTCCCTTGATCCTCTGCTCTCAACTCATGAGGTACGAGTAGATCCTTGTGAATCTTGAGGATAGGGAGATCGGAGGTGAATCCACCGATTCACTCGCCAAGCAAACAATGATCTAACTCCAATCTCTTCTCACATGGCTAGGCTTAAGGCTGATCTCTCCCTGATCAAGAGAGATCTGATTTGGGCCGTGACCTAAGGCTAGTGCCAAAGTAATCAGAGACCAAGTGCCATGTGAGTGATGGTTTGATCCACCGAGGAGAGATCTAGATTTGGTATGATCGTGGCTAGAGCCATAATGGATCAACCAGATTAGTTAGGGATCTTCACCATGAGAATGGGTTGATCTAAGCTTATCCTGATCTAGGGATCGCTCTATTTAGCTCGGCAAGGTCGGATCGGCGAGTTTACCGCCGATCAAACCCTCTCTATCCTTTAGATCTATGCTTGAAACCTTAATTTCGTCTATTGCCATTTTATTACTCTGTTTTTGATGCAATTCTCTGTTTTGGATTGTTAGATTCTGTTTTTATTTTGTCCTTTAGTCTATTTTGTCCTATTAGCTAGATTGCAAACTTGTTGAAATCATGGCCTATCTTTGTGACATATTGATAGGTTGCTTGAACTGGGAACTAGTAGTAGATAGATTGATTACAAGCAATTGCTGAGTATTGGTTCGACAATCCCACCTACTTACCCCATGCTTAGATGATTTGATCTTAAGGACACAAAAAAACCTTGTTATCAAATTGGCGTTGTTGCCAAATTAGTTTTGTTTATTCCAATTTATAATTTGCTAGTCTTAGGATCAGGTTTAGTGTCATTCCTATTAAAACTTGTTTGTATTTCACTCAGCTTGGATCTATAAGGACCAAGCTCCAATCCTATTGACAAGTTGTTGTTTCTTTCCTTGCAAGCCTCACAGGCACTCCTCGATAGCCGGACGCGAGGGCACCAAAAACAACCCAAACTCTGCATCTGCACTTGTTGCCAGAAACCGAGTTCAAGGAACTTCGTACCCCTTGTTCCCTGTCCTCAATATGGCCACCTCATCATCAGACAAGTACACTGATCAAGACAACTCTGATGCTCTTGACGAGATACAACCACAGATGATAGGAGCAGCGGATGAACCAAAGACATCCTATCCGCAATACGGAATCACTCCACCACCTGTGCTGAACCAAACCTTTGCGATCAAAGGAAGCCTCATTGCTATGGTCCAACATGTCAAGTTTCATGGACTTCAATGCGAGGATCCCCTTGAGCACCTTGATGAGTTTGAAAGGTTGTGCAACATGACCCAAATAGACGGATTAAGCAATGATACACTCAGATTGCGTCTATTTCTGTTTTCACTCGCGGAGAAAGCACAAATTTGGGAGAAACATCTACCTCCCGGTCAGATCATGCCTTGGGCCGAGTGAAAAAAGGCATTCTTGAATAAATTTTACTCGCCTTCCCGCACAGCAAAATTACGCACCGCAATCTTTCATTTCACTCAAAAGCGCTCGGAGAGTTTCCCACATGCATGGGAAGATCCAAAGATAACGTTGCCCGATGCCCCCACCATGGATATACAACTGAGTCCCTACTCAGCACCTTACCGAGGGATCAGATCGAGGTATCGGACGCTGCTAGACACGGCGAGCAACAGGAACTTTATGCACAAGGACATCACTGCTGGATGGGAACTTATTGGCAACCTCGCTCAAGCTCAAGAACAGTATAATGAGGGTGATGCACACAGTGGAGCCTACTCTACGGACTCAACCGCACCAAGCAAGGATGAAATCCATATTATGAATGCTAAGATTGACCATTTGCTGCAAAATAAACCGACACCCGTACCAACCAAAGCAGCAATGCGAGTGGAAAAGGTCAGTCTCCTAGAACAAACCCCTTCTACAACTGTCTCTCAACCGGCTATAGTGGATATATTGTAAGCAATTTTGCAAGGGCAAAAGAGCGCGGCCGGCGAGCTCACAGAGAAGTTCTCCAAGATCAACAACCGCTACAATAATATTCATGGTATGCTTGGTGACATTAATACGATATTGCAACAAGTAGAACAAAACCAAGCTACATTGCTACCCACCCCGACTTTACACTCATGCCTCGCATGTCCACCTCGCTCAACCAGCGAGGATCTGAACAGTATTTCTTCACTCTACTCGGCACATAAGGTAAGCTGCCCCAACACTAAGGCTACTAATACTGGGGACAGTATAGTCGAAGAAGGGGGGTTTATTCTCGAACACATATCGTTCATCAGCTCATGTTACCCTCAACCTTCGACGGTCTGCCTCGCAAAACATGCAAATGAGGATAAAAAGTTCCAAACCTCGCCATCACCTTAACCGAGGCAACACAATGAGTTAACCGGCTCCCACCCATTCGTCCTCGTTTACCTTTCCCAAAGAACCATAAAGAGTGTATTGCTAAGAAATCCAAGACTCAACTTTTCAAGCAGATTAAAGACATTGAGTTCCCAATTCTATTGGTTGATGCCTTTATGTTGATGCCACCATATCATAAGTTCCTCAAAGACGCGGTAAGGGAGAGCATCAAAGAGATTGAAGGAGAAGTGATACTAACACATGAGATTAGCGCAATTATCCTAAGGAAGGAAGCACCCAAAAAGTTAGCTGACCCCGGTTGCTTGTGGGATTTAGGAGCTTCGGTAAGCTTCATGCCTCTCTTGGTTGCAAAAAGATTGGGGTTCGGGATATTTAAAGCATGCAAAAACTTATTGATACTTGTCGACCGATCTAGGAGGATACCACATGGGATGCTTGAAGATTTGCCGATTAACGTAGGAGGAGTACAAATCCCAACCGAATTCGTTGTACTAGAGATGGATCAAGAACCAAAAGATCCTCTGTTCTTTGGTAGACCTTTCTTGGCCACAGCTGGAGCTTTGATTAATGTGAGAAATGGAACCATAGAGCTTAACTTGGGAAAAGACATCAAAATGAAGTTCCACATAGAGAGTGTACTAAGGAAACCTACTATTGACAATCAGGCATTTTGGATCCAAGAGACAGATGATCTTGAAAGTGAGTTGCTTGAGGAGTTGCTTACTAAAGATCAATTGCAATTGGCATTAATCGCACCAATCCAAGATAAGTACTTATGGGTTGAAGCGGAACTCTATAAGGCACTCTTGGATACTTATCAACCACAAA
>OVBA01001745.1:0-40416 GCA_900406435.1 Lepidium aucheri | reverse complement strand
TAAGACATTATTCAAAATATATATTAAGAATTATTTAATAAAAACAAACCCGTTCATTGCACAGGTCCATATCTAATATATTATATTGCGGTCTACAATAGTTTTTTTTTCCACGTTAGACGATTTTATTATTGAAATAAAAGAGGTTTAAAGCCTCAACCTTACAAAAGTTGAAGATTAGCAACAAGGAGAGCTAGCTCCTCAACTTGTACAAAAACAAGTGCAAAACTGGAGTATAGAGAACTAGTTAGCCTTATTAAAAAACACACCAAATGAAACATAACTTATACTGGTTTTCAAAAATATCAAAATAGTTCAATTAGGAAGTATCTTTCTTGGTTTCCAAGGCTTCTTGTTGTGGCGGTGATGGCTTGGTCTCGTTTTTTTTTGATTCTCCGTGATCGAGAGAGCAGCATTGGAGGCCTGGGCAGAGTCATCAGGAGACATGTTTGGTAGTATGACATCCTCAGAAGGCGGATTCGGAATGTTAAGTTCCAAATCCAACGGATCAGGGGCCACATCTGCCATGAAGGTGTTATTTGGATTATTTAGAACATCTTCAATGGTGATCCACATCCTAAATATGCTGCTGTTTTGTTCCATCTGACCACCCGTGTTGGATGCAGGCTGAGAGACCAGAGAATCAAGTGAAGTGGACAAGTTTCTAGTAAAGTCATCACTATTGTTGCTTAGCGGGTGAGTGGGTCTGTGAGTTACAGGGATAGAGAAATAGTCCATAGGCGAGTTCACATGAGTGCAAAAAATGGTAGAGTGTGTAATTTTCTGGCAGTTAAAGCATAGCCGAGCCACCCACTCATAGTATAATTGCACTTGAAAACGGTCATCATTTTCACAGTAAATTAACCTGTAGAAACTAAGTCTTTCCTCCACATTGAAACTGATTTTAACTCGGATGAGAAAAGGTCTTGTTACCGCTGAGTTAATCATACCCACCTCCAAAACCTCATCCACCAGAGAGGTCAGGTATCTCACTACTAATTCAAAAGCATATTGAATTAGGAGGTATCTGATTTGCATCCAGAGATGTACCTTTTTTATTTGTCGGAGTGCTTGGTTATTCAACCATTTCTCCACTGCAACGAGCCAACCATTGTATAGAAGTGGTTGCATTCTAAAGATTGCATCCATCTCACTTTCTCTCTCAAAGAAAAATTATGCTAGATCCTTATCGAGCATTCTTCCATGTATCTTGTTGTGGAGACCCTAATCCTTTGGTAGATCTTCAATCATATCCTGAATGCTTTGTGCAACGGGATTGAGAGCTCGTACCAATAGACTTTTCTTGTTGTTTAGTTGAGTTTGATAGTACATGTATGTGGAGAGGTAGACTGTTGGTTTGTTGCATCCAAGTGTAAACTGAATTAGTGACTGTCACAAGTTGTTATCCATTGCATATGAAGTGTAGGTAGTGGAGATGTCACTGTTCAAATTTATAACCCGTCTTCTATGTGTAGAACATAGAAGACTCTTCGAATTCCTTTACTCTCAAAGGATTGTTTGTCTTGATTGTCGGAACGTATCCTGCATGGAGGAATCAAACGCCAAAGAATATTAAGCTTGCAAAATATTTTATCATTTTCTAGGCATCAGCGTAAAATCCAGAGCCATTTTCCTCTGACAGAAGCCACTGCTAGTCTTTTATTTGTTAACCAGTGGTGATGTTGGATTTTCAGGAGAAAATTAAATGTAAATTCCTGATCATAGGACTCAAAACCATCATTACTTGCAAAAAGAGGATATAAAGTGTAATCATTAGTTAGATAAGAAGGTTAAAATCGCTCGAGCCCTGATTCTTAATATATAACATGTTTTAGAACTTTATACTCAAAACCATGTAAGACAAGAAGAAAATGACAAAAGCTATAAACAAAAGGGGAAGCTGAAAAGTTATCGATGAAATTGAACTGAATAATCTGTTTGGCAGGAAGGTGGAGGTTTAAAATTTTTATGTAATTATTAGAAAGAGAAAAGATCGTTAAAAGGGACAAAACTATCTGTTTTCTGATTTTCTCCTAATGAAAGTAGCCATACTAAGGATCTGGAAAAGGATAACCTAAGGGGANAGGGGGGGGGGGGGGGGGGGAATTGAATTAGTGAGAAAAAAGGGTCTAATGGAATGAGTAGGAGTTAAAATATCTAAAAGGAGCTAGATCATTCAAACCAGAATCAGAAACTAAAAAAGTTAGGTGACCATTAGAACCCAGAGTTAGTCTGGTTGAATGAGCCATTGAGGGATTCCCAGAGCAATGTAGTCCTCATATCTCCCATCTTTGACTATGCTTTTGGTAATTGATTTAACTGGCTTGTTCTGTCTCACTGGGATTTGCCTAAAATAGTATTTATGGAATTTTGAGACCATCAGTTCGATTTTGCTTAGCCATGCTTGGTATCTTAGTCAGCATAAAAGTTCCATGATGGCTGCATAAGTGGTTTGATTATCTATTTCCACTATAACACTTGTGATTCTAAGGTCCAAGAGAGTAGGGAAGATCCAAACTACACCTGAGAAGGAGAGATTCATAAAAGTTGATGACCCAGTTAAAACATGTCTTCCATGCATATGATTCCTCTTGTTTTGTTTGTGTAGGATGAATGTACCTCCATTTAACTTACTCTGAGCCACCCATGTAACGGTCCAATTAACAGTAAAATCAGCAGATTTGTGTTCTGTTGAGAGATGGTTGAATCTTTGTGTGTCCTTTGTTTGGTTGGGATCCTTTTGGATATATGAGATACATTCCTAGTTAGCTGCCTCAGAGAGTGCTTCCTGAGCTTTGACTTGTAAGTTTATTTGGTTTCCTTGGATAACCACCTCATTGCGAGTTCTCCAAATATACCAAAGTATCCATAGGAAATTCCTTACAAGACTTCCATTATTGGCATTTGAGCGTGAAAGTTCAAATAGATACCCAAAATTTGTAATGAGGGAGCTGTTGGAGAAGCCTCCAGGTGGAAAAGGTACATTTGTGAGAGCCTATAATTGTCTAGCGATAGAGCAGATGAATAGGCAATGATTAATTGTTTCTGGATGACTTCCACATATTGTGCATAAGTCATCAAGAGCTATTATTCTCCTTTTGAGTCTTTCCTTTACCGCTAAGGCTCCTAATAAAGCATGCCACATGAAGATTGCAATTTTCCTCAGAATTTTTGAGATTCCAAATTTTATTTTTTACTATATTGCATAACAAAGCTGAAATTTGTGGAGAGGCCACACTCAATATGTTTGGTTGGTGGAGTAGACGGTATCCAATTTTAACTGTGTACTCACCTGAGTTGCTATAACACCAAATCCAATAGTCTTTTTTTAAAGGGCATGGAGGAGACTAAAGTATTCGCTGAGCATCCACTATCAGAAAAGTTTTTAAGAACTTTGGAGTGGTTCCAGTCCCTATTAGATATAAGGTCTGAGGCCTTTAGGTTTACACTAAATCATAACTCTTTACTGGGGGTCGCGGTTGATCATAGAATATCCAATTGGTTGACCAAACATAGGTGTCTCGATCATCACCAATCTTTCATATGAGTCATTTTGCTAGGAGTTCCTTCCCAAAGCATATGCTTGTCCAAGCATAGATGGTTGGGAGGTTTGTCCACTTGCCAAAAAATCAACATTGTTATAGTATTTGGCCTTCAAAGCTCTTGACAAAAGTGAGTCTGGTTGTCTTAGTTGTTTTCATGCTTGTTTAGCGAGCAAAGCTTGATTGAAGTGTTCAATATCTTTGAAGCCCAATCCACCATTTTTCTTTTGTTTACACATAGATTTCCAGGAAACCCATGGAATCATCTTTGTATCTTTTGTTGAGTTCTGATGTGTATCAGGTTTTATCCCTAAGCTATCTACTGCAAGTGCACAACTAATCAAGTAGAAATATAGGGATCGTATCCACAAAGACAAAGTTATCACACTATCAATTCTGAAACTAAATTAGAGCTAAGACAATAGAATGTTGTTTGCAAACTGAATCAAAACAGAATTAACGATTAACGATAAATGATTAAACACCAAGCTTAGGAAGTTCTTCAGGAAACAAGGAATTTGAACCAGGAAACTATTCAGGCAACATTCATTCAACAATCCCGACTCGGACATAAATTTATAACTAACCCATTCTCGTGGTATCAATCACTATATCCAGCAACGTAGTGGTCCTAACTGTTGTTGGTACAAGGAAACTAATATGCATTATCGATCAGGTCTGATAAGTCCACAATCAACCTTAACATCAGCTATCACGGTTAAGGATTGATTGCTCACTTAAAAAGGATCCAATTTCCTAACAAGCTTTTCAAATGTTAGGTAATCTAAGATCATAGATTAGTTAGCTAATCTAGGCTTTGAGTATATCAATTAGGTGCAGAACACGTCAAGCAATTCTTTTTTATTCCTAATTCATAAATTCCCTGCAACCCTAGAAAATCCTGAACTTAATTGGGAAACTACTCAGACATGGTGAAGAAGAAGATCATATTGCAATTTGTATTGAAAATCATAAAAGTAAATTGTATTGAAAATAAGAGGGTTCAGAATTCTTCTCCAATAGTGTAAGGATCGAAATCTCTCTCCCAAAATCTCAAATATAGGTTGATCTCAAGTAATGAATCCCTCTCTAAAACATAATAAAAATTGGTCTTATATATGTCCTATAAATGTAGGTGTAAAATAGGAACATTAGGTTTTTGTCCTTGTCAGCTTCGATGATCGATCGATCAAGGATGTTGATCGATCGATCAAGGCCAGTTGCTCGATCTTCAATAGGTGTTGGTTGATCAGTAGATCGAGCGTGTCTCTTGCTGAACAATAGAGGATCGATCAACCAAGTGTAGTGATCGATCGATCAAGACTCTGAAATTCCACATATTGCTCTAATTCATCCTTGACCAAGCTTTAAGGATAGAATCTGAATTTAACCTATTTTTCACCTGAAAAGACTCTACAAAGCAAAGAAACAATCTGAAAACATGCGAATTCCCCCAGACTTAGCTTCTTGCTTGTCCTTAAGCAAATAAAGAAAATATTGAAAGAAAGATTCCACTCCAAAGAACTCATTTGTCATCAGATCACTGCATATAATTCGCATTGTAAACCACACAACACTTACCTATCAGAACCGAGACCACCTTGTACTTCCCCCAGACTTAGCTTCTTGCCAATTAGACTCCACAATCAACATCAAAATACCTAAATGCACCATACCGACTTCCTAAAGTATATAAGTGCGGTCTTATCAAGGGATTATCGATCAATGGACACATGGACTCATCATCATCCTTTATCTGAACCCAAGACTATCTTTCTATGGTTTCTTTCCTCTCATTCTATTCATTTGCAGCCGATTTCTCCCTATTTACCTAGGGTATTATTTTTTTTATCGACTGTCCAACCAGATAGCTCCCTATTTACCTAGGGTATCATTTTATTTTTTCAACTGGTTAGTTCTTTTAGTAAATCAAAGAATGAAAGCAAAAGTGGCTTCATTGGAACAAAATTTTCGATCCTTGGCCAAGTTTTGTATTGCTTCAACTTTGTTTTATAGTTACTTCAGAATCTTAAAACATTTGAATATCTAAGAGAGGGGAACCATACTCACACACATAAGTCTTTCAAGACTGAAGAGAGGAATCCGATCCAATGCATACTAAGCCTCTTGGCAAGAAAATTAAGTCAGGTTAGGGTTGAAATCGGCATAGATTCTTCGAATACTTGGGAATCGATATGTGTCATTGAGAAGATACTTTGTCTCTAGGTCTTCCAATAGTAGATCAATTCCTGAAAAAAACATTGATGGTATATAGTTCATGTTATGCAACAATCCTCAAAAATCATAGTTCTAAGCAATCAGTTTATAGCCATCAAAAAGTCAACAAGTAATCAAAAAGTGCATTAGTAACAACAAACATCCCCCTCCAGACTTATTTTACACCGTCCCGGTGTAAGAACAAGATGGAAAGAGAATGTCTCGCATAAAAGGAACAAAAATCAGATGTATCGAGGGAAGAGAATAAAAATGGTGAACCTGTACCCATGATCGATCGATCTCCATCTGTGAGTGATCGATCAAGGTGTGAGCAAGGTGTAGATTGATCTAGGGTCAATCTATAAATCGAGCGCATGGAGCCTAGTCCCGCTGATCGATCGATCCGGTCATCGCGGTCGACCGCACGGCCGCGTGCACACCTATTTTTATCCATGATCGATCGATCGATCGATCGATCGATCGCTTCCCAATATTCTGAAACCAAACAAAAACAAAACAGCAAAAACAGGAACCAAATAATGCAAAACGAAAACTGAAAACTTACTAATGGGTTGCCTTCCACTCAACGCTTGTTTAAAGTCATTAGCTTGACTTGAAGTCCCTTAGTTCAATGGAAGATCATTCAAAGGTATGGAAGTTTATTGGCAATGTCCATATCGGCAAAGTAATGCTTCAAACGTTGGCCATTTACAATGAACTCGACTCTCTTTCTATCGAACAATACTACAGCTCCATAGGGACATACTTCGTTTATGGTGAAAGTTCCTGGTCACCTTGACCTAAGCTTTCCAGGGAAAAGTCTCAAACGAGAATTAAACAAAAGGACTAAATCATTAGGAGCAAAACTCTTATTAAGGATACGCTTATCATGTGCTGCTTTAGTCCTTTCTTTGTAGATCCTCGTATTATCATAGGCTAAGTGTCTGATCTCTTCCAACTCATTTAACTGCAAGGTCCTTCGTTCGATTGCCAGCTTGATATCATAGTTCAAATGTTTGATATCCCAATTTGCCTTGTACTCGAGCTCAACTGGAAGGTGACAAGACTTCCCATAGACCAGATGAAATGGAGTTGTACCCAATGGAGTCTTGTAAGCTGTCCTGTTTGTCGAAAGAGCTTCATCGAGTTTTGAAGACCAATCTTTCCTTGTCGAACAAACAATTTTCTGCAGTATACTCTTGATTTCTCAGTTCAAAACTTCAACCTATCCACTTATCTGAAGATGATATGGTGTAGCCACCTTGTGATGAACCCCATACTTCTTTAGAAGATCGTTGAAGGTCTTGTTAATGAAGTGAGAACCACCATCACTGATGAAAACTCGTGGAACACCAAACCGAGGGAAAATAACATGCTTGAACATCTTCAATACAACCTTAGCATCATTCGTTGGGCTGGCTAGTGCCTCCACCCACTTGGAAACATAATCAAATGCTACAAATATGTAATGATTCCCTGGAGAATTCAGAAATGGTCCCATGAAATCAACTCCCCAAACATCAAAGACTTCAACTTCGAGTATGAAGTTCTGAGGCATCTCATTTTTCTTACTAATGTTCCCTTGTCTTTGACATGAATCACACTTTGAGATAAAAGCATGATCATCCTTAAACATAGTTGGGCACCAAAAACCAGCCCATAGAACCTTCGAAACTGTCTTGAAGGTTGCAAAGTGTCCTGCATAAGAAGAACCATGACAATGAAACAAGATCCCTGAAACATCATCCTCGGATACACACCGTCTGAAAATCCCATCAGCATACTGCTTGTAAAGATAAGGTGCATCCCAATGGTAGTTTCTGATGTCACGAAGAAATTTCTTCTTCCCTTGACCGTGAAACTCAGGAGACTCAACGTCTGCAGCCAAATAGTTAGCAATCTATGCAAACCATGGTGTTTTGGGAACTTGCGGAATCTTAGAAGAGGCATGGTTTGTCTCGATGTGGTATGAATAGAGTAGACCTGTTCTTCTTGTAAACTATCATCCAAAGGTAAACTATCATCCACCCTAAGCCTTGACAAGTGATCAACCACTCCATTCTCTATGCCTTGTTTATCTCGGATCTCAAGATCGAACTCTTAAAGGAGAAGAACCCATCGAAGAAGTATAGGTTTAGCATCCTTCTTGGAGAGTAGATACTCCAAAGCTGCATGATCTATGTGAACAGTCACCTTAGAACCTACCAGATATGATCTGAACTTTTCGAATGCAAAGACAATAGCTAACAATTCCTTTTCAATTGTAGCATACTTCCTTTGAGCATCATCTAAAGTTCGACTAGCATAGTAAATCACATGAAATTTCTTGTCCTTTCTTTGCCCCAAAACAGTATCAACTGCATAGTCACTAGCATCACACATGATCTCGAAAGGCAAGTCCCAATCCGGTGGCTACACAATCGGTGCACTCACTAAATCTCCCTTCAATGTGAGGAAAGCTTCTTCACATTCCTTAGTGAAATTGAACTTGACATCCTTACATAGAAATTGTGTCAAAGGTCTGGCCAGCTTCCAGAAATCCTTAATGAACCATCTATAGAATCGGGCATGGCCTAGAAAACTCCTCACATCCTTCACTGTAGTTTGCGCTTTTAGGCTGGTCATGATCTCGATCTTGGCTTTGTCAACTTTATACCATTTCCAGATATCTTGTGTCCTAAAACTATCCCATCTCTAACCATGAAGTGACACTTCTCTCAATTCAGCACAAAGTGTTTCTCCTCATATTGTTGAAGTACCATGCAAAGATTAGAAAGACAACCAGAAAACGAAGAACCATATATAGGGAAATCATCCATAAACACTTCCATAATATCCTCATCATGTCAATAAAAATAGACATCATGCATCTCTGAAAAGTTGCTGGTGCATTACACAAACCGAATGACATTCTGCAATAAGCAAAGGTGCCATAGGGACATGTGAATGTGGTCTTCTCTTGATCATCTGGATGAATAGGAATCTGAAAGAAACCTGAATAACCATCTAGAAAACAGTAGTAAGAGTGGTTTTCCAATCTTTCAAGCATTTGATCGATGAAGGGCATTGGAAAGTGATCCTTTCTAGTCGAAGAATTCAAGTTCTTGAAATCGATACACATCCTATGTCCTGTAACAGTCCTAGTAGGTATCAATTCATTTTTTCTCATTCTTAACTACAGTCATACCTCCTTTCTTAGGCACTACATGAACATGGCTCACCCAATTACTATCAGATATAGGGAATATAATTCATGCTTCTAACAGTTTCATGATCTCTTTCTTAACAACTTCCTTAAGGCTGGGATTTAAACACCTTTGGTTCTCTATGGAGGACTTAGACTCATCTATCAAGTAAATCCTATGCATACACAACTCAGGGGAGATTCCAAGAATATCATCTAAGGAATAGCACATTGCTCTATGATACTTACAAAGTTCGCACAAAAGTAAAGCAGTTTCAGCATTGTTTAACTTAGCATTGATAATCACATGGTAGGTTGAGTTTGGTCCTAGAAAAGCGTACCTTAGCCCTGCAGAAAATGTTTTAAGCTTGACCTTAGGAGCCTTGACTTTTCTCCAAGGATTGTCCAAAGGTGATGTGATCGATGGCTTAGGTGCTTCTAAAGCCAAGTAAGCAACCATCCTCTCAACTAACTTGCTTGAATCCAACATCTTGGCATAAGTGGCTGCTTCTTCATTAAGGAACCCATACTCGGGTTCTGTCCCTGTGAGCATCAAGAGGATCTTCGGTTAGGATCTCATTAGTCATTTAGTTTGCAATTTCCTCAGAAGCATCGACCATGAAAGTCATCCCGTTAAGCATATGCTTCTTCAACATTCTGTCCATCTCAAATCTCATAACCATATCGCCTAAATGGAGGTTGATTCTACCATTCTTCACATTGATCATAGTTCCTACAGTTCTGAGAAACGGCCTTCCCAAAATCAAAGGATCCTTAGGTTCTTCATCTAGCTTGAGAACCAAAAAGTCTCTTGGAACAAGAGCATTCCCAATCTTCACATGCAAATCTTCGAGAATACCAACCAGAAGTTTGACTGAACGATAAGCAAAGATCAAAGATATCCTAGTCCTTTTGAAGTCTGTATATCCAAGATGTAGTGCTACAGAATATGGCATTAGGTTAACACTCGAACCCATGTCATAAAGAGACCTTGCAAATACAAGAGAACTGATCTCTATTGAAAGCACAAATTATCCCGGATCTTCTTCCTTTTTGGGCAGCTTGTTTTGAAGTACATTACTGCAGTCCTGAGTGATCATCATAACCCTTTCTTCCCCTGTGAACTTGTTTGCTATCAGCCCCTTTACATAGCTCTTAAGGTAACCTCACATTCAAATCCACAAGCATCTCTTTTCACTTAGCAACTTCCAAATCTTTTCGAGACTTCTTTGGTGGAATAGGGTATGGAGGTTTTGGCACATAGGTCCTCTCTAAAACCATAGCTGATCTCTGACTAGGGATCACTGGATCCTGCGGAATTTTCTTTGGCAAAACAATCTATTCAGCGTCGATCGATCGATCGATCGTCACTGCGATCGAGCGATCGCTCAACCTGCAACTCAAAATCAACATTCTTTTCCTTTTCTTCCTTGTCATCTTCAACATCTATCATCTCATCCTTCTTTGATGGCTTTCTCAGAGGAGGTTCCAGGTGCTTACCACTCCATAATGCCAAAGCACTGCGTTCTTGGTAACTATCACAATGAGAAGGTGATGGGTCCAATTGTTGTACCTTAGCGATGACATAGTCATACTTTGAGCTAAATTCTGTGTACAGCCTCTCCACCCTTGCATTTATCATAGACGTGGAGTGATGTTGTGCCTGTATGAGTTGCTGTAACATGGTCTTGATCTCATCCTGACTACTATCTGAAGAACTCTTTGGTGTAGAAAGTATGTTAGGCGATGAACAAAAGTTGTTAGGCATCAATGTTGAATCCGAATATCCTGCATCCATCTCTACTTGTGTCTCACAGTTATGCACATCCCTTTTCCTCTTGACTCCACTTGCTGCAATGAACTCATCTAGCTTCTCACTAATCCCATTGATCTTTTGTGACTGAGAACCTTTTGATTCATCATCGCTGAGAAGTTCTTTGACCGTACTTAGACCACTTGAACTTGCTGCCAGATTGTTGATCAAAGCATAGGCGTCTTCCTTTGTATTGGTCATAAAATCTCCCTTGCTTGCTGCATTCAACAATCGTCTATACTCCCAGCTTACACCTCTATAGAAGAATATCAAAAGCTGATCATCATTAAATCCATGATGCGGACAATCTCTCTTGTATCCCTTGAAACATTCCCAAGCATCACTAAACGATTCATCTTTATAGTGTTGGAAGTGTGAAATCTGATTTTTCAGCTGATGTGTCTTAGCTTTGATGAAAAAGTGATCCAAGAAGGCATCTCTAATCTCATCCCAAGAAGTCAATGAAGCTGGAGGAAGAGACTTGATCCACCTCAAACCCTTAGCTTTCAACAAGAACTTGAAGAGCTTGCACTTAGCGTAATCCTCAGGAATTCCACTCGGTGCTGTAGTGCTGCAAATTTCTTTGAAATTCTCAATGTGGTCCATCGGGTTTTCAGCTGGAAAACCATGGATTGGAAACTGCCTAGTCAATGTGATCAACTGTGGGTTCAACTCATAAGTAACCCCATGCAATGGAGGTATAGAAATCGCTGATCAATTCTGATAGTGAACATGAGGAGTATCCACTTCCCCGATAGCTCGGTGTTGAGGTTTTGCATCTCTCTCTCTTTTCAGCTCTTCTATCTTTCTCATTAACCTCTCCACAATAGCCTGTTGATCTTGGTCCTGTTGACCAGCCGCGACATCCTCAAGATTGTCCATAAGAGTCATATCCTAAAAAGCAAAAGCAAAGAAACAAAAACAAAAAGAGACGTAAATAAAAGGTGTCTTAGACTAAAACTCAATATTGAATCGAAAGGCGACAATATTGGTCCCCTGCAACGGTGCCCAAAACTTGATGCGTATAAGGTTTTAACCCTAAGCTATCTACTTCAAGTGCACATCAAATCAAGTAGCAATCTAGGGATCGTATCCACAAGGACCAAATTATCACACTATCCATTCTGATACTACATTAGAGCTAAGACAAATAGAAAGTTGTTTGTAAACTGAATCAAAACAGAATTAACGATTAACAATAAATGATTAAAATACCAAGCTTAGGAAGTTTTTCAAGAAACAAGGAATTTGAACCAAGAAACTATTCATGTAACATTCATTCAACAATCTCGACTCAGTCATAAATTTATAACCAACCCACTCTCGTGGTATCAATCACTATGTCCAGCAACGTAGTGGTCCTAACTCTCGTTGGTACAAGAAAACTAATACGCATTATCATCAGGTCTGATAAGTCCACAATCAACCTTAACATCAACTATCATGGTTAAGGATTGATTGCTCACTTAAAGAGGATCCAATTTCATAATAACCTTTTGAAATGTTAGGTAATCTAAGATCATAGATTAGTTAGCTACTCTAATCTAGGCTTTGAGTATATCAATTAGGTGGCAAACACATCGAACAATTCCTATTTATTCCTAATTCATAAATTCCCTACAACCCTAGAAAATTCTAAACTTGACTGGGGAACTACTCAGACATGGTGAAGAAAAAGATCATATTGCAAATTGTATTGAAAAGCATAAAAGCAAATTGTATTGAAAATAAGAGGGTTCAAAATTCTTCTCCAGTGGTGTAAGGATCAAAATCTCTCTCCTAAAATCTCAAATACAAGTTGATCTCGCGTAATGAATTCCTCTCTAAAACATAATGAAAATTGGTCTTATATATGTCCTAAAAACGTAGGTGTAAAATAGGAAAATTAGGTTTTTGTCCTTGTCTGCTTCGATGATCGATCGATCAAGGATGTTGATCAATCGATCGAGGCTAATTGCTCGATCTTCAATTGGTGTTGGTCGATCAGTAGATCGAGCGCGTCTCTTGTTGAACAACCAAGGATCGATCGATTAAGTATAATGATCGATCGATCAAGACTCTGAAATTCCACATATTGCTCTAATTCATCCTTGACCAAGCTTTAAGGGCATAATCAGAATTTAACATGTTTTCCACCTGAAAAGACTCTACAAAGCAAACAAACAATCTGAAAACATGCAAATTAATGCTCTTTAAACCGATAAAAATGAGGTATATCAAGTTCCACCAATACTGAGTCATTGTACTTGTATTTTTTGACATTGGTGCTTTGAGAGAATGAAACTCGACATAGGGTACACTGGAAAGGCCATTGCTACTGCCTTGAGCACTATTTCTTTCCCTCCCAGCGATATGGTTTTAGTGTGCCAATTGTCAATACATCCATTGAGTTTTTTCCGTGATAAAATCAAAGATTTGTTTTTTGGAGCCGTTGAAACACACCGCAAGTCCAAGGTATTTGCCAATTCCGTGATCCATTAGAATATGTAAGATGTTTTTAACTGCTCTCTTCTTATTCCCGAAACTTTCTTTCCAAAAGCAATGGCAGATTTATCAAAGTTGATGCTCTGGCCAGAGATTCTCTCATATGTGTCAAAACAAGTCTTGAGCATTGTGACTTCTTGAGGTGAGGCTTTGCATATGAAGAGGCTGTCATCCGCCTAGAGTAGATGATGTAGTGTTGGTCCTCTATTGTTGAAAGTTATTCCAGAAAGGCTATGGTCGTGTATTGCTTTTTCCATAATATGCACAAGGGCTTCAGTTCCAAGTACAAACAGAAAGGAGGAGAGAGGATCCCCTTGTCTGAGACCTCTCTCAGGTGAGATGAATTCATATGGAGAGTCATTGATTAGGACCGAGTATTTAACCATGGACACATAGAAGATTACCATATCTACCCATTTTTTTTCTGAATCCAAGTTTTGTGAGAATGGCTTCGAGGAAGCTCCACTCCATTCTGTCATATGATTTTGACATGTGTTTTTAACTGCCATGAAGCTTTGTTGAGCCATTGTGTTTTTGTTGAAATGATGCATGATTTCATGGGCTAATAAGACGTTGTGAGTGATTAGTCTTCCATAGGTGAAAGTTCCTTGAGTTTTAGAAACAATCTGAGGCAAAGTCTTTTGTAATCTCTTGGTAATTATTTTGGATATGATTTTGTAGATCACAGTGCAGAGGCTGATTAGTCTATTATTCTTCTTATCACCTGGGTTCTGGTATTTTGGGATCAAAGTCAGATGAGTGTAATTCCATTCTGTTGGGAAATATCCCTTAATGAAAGCTTCTTTGATTTACCCCGTTACTTTGTTTCCAGTAATATCCCAGAAAGTGTGAAAGAAGTGTCCTGTCATCCCATCAGGTCCAGGAGATCTATCTTCTTGAATGCTAAAGGCAGCTCTTTTAACTTCTGCATTGGTAACAGGGGCCATTAGTTGTTAGTTCATGAGATTTGTAACTTTTTGTTCAAGATCTCCCAGAATGTTTGAAACATCAGAAGGTTTCATGGATTTGAAAAGATCTCTACAATAGCATGTGGCTATGTTCTCTTTGGATCCCTACGCAATTTGTAGAATTCCATTCTTTCTTGAAGGCTATTCATTCTGTTTTTTGTTCTTTTGTATTTGACGAAATTATGGAAAAATTTGGAGTTTTGATCTTCTTGAATAAGCCATCTTTCTTTCTCTTTTTGTTTACAAAATAACTCTTCTTCCGCATAATGAGTTGTTAGCTCTGCTTTGAGGTTGGCTATGGTCTGGAAGTTTGGTGAGATTTTGAACATCTCCTGATTGAGTTTTTCTATGACCATTTCAACATGCTTCATTCTTTTATGAGAATTTTGTTTTTTCCATTGAGTAATTGTTTTTTTTGCATTCAGCAATACAGTCCAAGAAATTGTTCCTAGTTTCACTAATCCCTTTTGTCCCTGCCCGCATGATCAGGTCAGTGAAACCTTTTTTAATGATCCATCGTTTATCAAAGAAAAATCTAGTCATAAACTTTGAGTTATCTGCCATTATGGTAGTATAAAGAGGTCTGTGACCAGATCCCATGATAGGTAAGTATGCAGTTGTGGTTCGAGCAAAGTTTATTAGCCAATATGAGTTTCCATAGCTGCGGTCGAGCCTGCATTGTATCCAGGAATTATTCCTATTACCCATCCAGGAGTAGTGACGGCCAGTGCTATTGATTTCATGAAGGCCACTATTTCTCAGAAATGATCTAAAATGTGAAAAGGAACTTGCTATGCGTCTGACACCTCCAAGTTTGTCTTCATTATTACTGTATATTTTGTTGAAACCTCCTATTTAAAACCAGAGGTTAGTCTTGTTTTCTCCCATTGCCGGAATTATATTCCATACATCAGGTCTCAAATGAGAGACCGGGTTTCCGTACACAAAGGTTATATCCACAATCTTGTTCCCTACACAAAGAGTTCCATTAATGTAGTTGTTACAGCTGGTGTTGATGTTCAGGTTAATATGATCTATCCAGAGAAGAGCTAAACACCCTTTCAGAGCATGAGGCTCTTTGGTGTGAAGATGATCATATCCAGTCTTTTTGAATTGTAGTTAGGTGAGAATTATCATTTTTTGTCTCTATGAGGAACATTATGTCCAAAAATAAGTGCTTCCTTATTTCCTTTGGGCGTTGAACTGTCAAGGTACTCTCCACTCCTTGACAGTTCCAACTCAGAATGCTCATAGTATCTTGGGTGGCTTCAGGAGAGCCACCATACCCAGATCTGCAGAGGGAGAAACAGAGTTTGAGTTATTTGTTGGGGAGATAGTCATTTTATGTTTCTTCTTAGAGGAGTATTACCTAATAGATTTATTCCTTGATTGAGGCATTGATGAGGTTCTCATTGTTATAGCTAAGTTGGTGTCATGGAAGTGGTTATTCAGGAGCTTAAGGTTACTTTCCATCTCGTCATTCCCAGATATCAAATCGAGATGTTTCAGCTCATGAGGGTTTGCTCTCTTAAGTCGAGAAAGTGTAAATGTTGGGTTTTCTTGAAGTTTGGACATGGTTTCATCCTCTTTTTCAGGTTGTTTTCCTGTGTTTCTCTGAGAAGCAGTGTGGTTATGAGAGTATGAGCTACGCGTATGGTTTCCTTGACCATCATCTAGGGGTTTGGTATGAAGTTCCTTTGAAGATCAGGTATTGTAGGATGTGTTGTATTGGCTCTTTTGGTTTGTTTTTGGTCTTAATGGATTATCAATATCTTGATTAATGTTCTGGTGATCTATGGTGGGGCATTTATCTTTTCTATGGGTTAGAGTTCTACTAGTTTTGCATAGATTTCTTACTCTTTCAAATTCTACCTTCACCGTAATGGTTTCACCAGTTGGGATGCGGAAGTGCCTGGTGTTTCTAATAGGGTGGTGAATGTTAAAGAGTATTTTAACCTAATGAGGACTGAAGGTGAGTTTAGTTTGGATCAAAATCGAGTTCCAAGACATCACCTAAGGAGTTTGCAATGACAGTGAAAATGTCATAGGCGAAGTGTTTGGCAGGAATTTTCGAGAGGCAAATCCAGAAAGGGATTTTTGTTAGGTTTTCGTCACTGAAAAACTTGTCAAGTTTTGTTATTGTAGATCCCCAATTCTCAAAATTCCAGAGCCTTAATTGTAAGATTTCCTCTAAATCTTTTTCTAATTGGAACCAAAACTGAAATGTAACTCTACTTAAGACCATGCCATTGATTCTATTTTGCAATCTCCATATCCTAGGTATTCCCATGATCATCGTAGCGATGTTCTGAGCATCAAGACTTAGTAGTTTACCTATTATGGTGAGCTGATCCTCCGAGACATTGAAATATCTGCTAGAGCTTGGGAGATCAATGATGGGGTCCTCTTTAGTGGCCATCGATCTCACTTCCACCAAATGTTGCTCCATATGAAACACGAAGGTGGAGCAAAATGCTTTAGAAGGTTTAATGGGGAACTCTGGTAGTATTGGTGCTGTTTGATTCCAAGTGCGAGACAGGAATGGGTTATTCTTTTTGCCTTTTATCGGAGTTAGATGGGAATTGAGTTGAAGTTAATCTGGATGTAAAGAGGGGAGTTTGATATGAGATGGAGGTGATATAATTTGGAGGGAGATAGACTGGTGATTAGTTTAAGAAGAGGAGTCGATGTGAGAGCATCGAGAGGATTGTCGACGAGAAGGATCGCCGATAGTTTGATCGCCGGGGAGATCCATCGAGAGAGGTGAGGAAGAGTTTAAATCTGTATTTGGGATGGAAAAAGAAGCATTCTACGGTCTACAATAGTTATTATACTATATTTTTTTTTCTTTTTTTTTCTTTGTCAAAAATTATGTATCACATAAGTTCATTGTTTTGACATTAGTTAAAAGATAATAAGGTCATATTATTATTTTTTTACTATGGTTAGGCTATTTTAGTTAGTTTTTGTTTATTAATTGTCTCTAGTTTTTGAGTCTTTAGTTTCCTTTCCGTTTTGATTGGTTATTTGTATCACAGTTTCAACATCTTACGAGTGAGGTTGTTATGTTCTTTATCTATATTTCAAGACTTAATTGAGATCTAGTCTTTTCAAAAGTTTTTTTGTCTAATAGTCGATTGTTATTGGCATTGCTTTTTCCAAAAGATTTGTAAGATTTTCTTATTGCCGGATTAGAAATTTAGTTCTTCAATTATGTGACACACCTATTCACTATAGGAGATTTGGATATTTTCTCCCCAAATATACAACATATTTAATTTGCGGCATATAATTATTTATTATTTTATCTTTTTAGTTTTTGTCAAAAATTATATATCAGAGAAGTTCACTTGTTAATTATAGTCGAAAGATAAAGGGTCATAACTCTTTTACTTTCCCTTTTTATTTTGTTTTGGCTATTTTAGTTTTTTTTTCCACAACGATAAACTCTTTATTACTTTCAAAAGTGAGGGAAACAAATGTATGCATGTCCAATATGTATGCTATGACAGATAGAAGTACAACAGCCTGTATACATGATATAGTTGAAAGAAAACATCACTTAGCCTCTCTAGCTATCTCTGTTCTGAGCCAAGGCGGATTGCCGTTGGCAATATATGACTGCATTTTAGTTAGAGTTGGTTATTAATTCTCTCTAGTTTTTATGCTCATGGTTTATATATCAAAATTTAATCGAGGTCTAAATTTTTTAAAGATTTTTTCCTTATAGCCGTTTGTGAGACTTTCTTCTATGCCAGATCAAAAGTTTAGTTCTTAATTTATGTAACACATATATTCACTATACGAGGTTTTTTCTTCTGATGCAACTTTCTTTAACTAGTGGTGGCTTGACTCTTTTAGATTGGGGTCAGTTTGTTTCCTAGTCCTAGTTTTTTTCTAAATTTTGCTGGTTTATCTTTTAGCTTCTTTTTTTGAGCATTTCTCTCTCGAGATTTCTGCGTGCCAACTTTAATATTTCATCCATGTGATCACACTCTGGTTTATGAATATTACTAATAAAAAACATATTTTCACACTTTGCTTTAGATCCTACGAAGGGTTTAAATTGGATTGAACAGTGGATTTTTTAGTCAAATGATTATGTCTACTTTTACAGTTTCTTATTGAAATTCGATTGTAGATAGTCACATAATTATGTACAGTTAGAATCTTCTTTGTTGGATAGTCAATATTTTATTTGTTAAATTTGTTTACAATTATTTCAGTACTTTTTTTTATATTACTCCTTTTTATTGACCTATAATCTTTTTTTTTTCATGCCGTAAAGATCAGACATGGATTAGTTATTTGGTAGTGGAAAAATTCGATAAACATAAACACACTAATATTGAACAATCATAAATATTTAGAGCCATCTAATTAACTCAACAACATCAAAATTTCGAAGCAAAAATTCCAACCAAAGAAAAATGAATCTAATTTTTCTCTTCAGCGATCTACTCGCTAACCGTCACTGTTAGAATTATTTGTTGGAAATTTCCAATATAAACGTCTTTGTAATTTGCTATAGTCAATAAAACCAAAACTTTAGTGTATTGTCATAATATTTTATTTATCTTCTGAAGGAAGCTGCAGAATTTTTTGGGCTCTCTTACGTATTTTCCTTCAATTGGTATCCAAATGTAACAAATACATTCCCTCAAGCACCACTATTCGAACTAGGGTGCCTCTTACCTTGAAAACACCAATACATCTAGATACTATATACATATATGTATTACTCCATCCGTTTCATAATAAGTGTCATTCTAACATTTTTCACACAAATTAAGAAAACATATTAAAACTCTATTATACCCTTAACATTTAATTGACTCTTGACATTTTCTTTTTTCTTATTGGTTAGTAATGAGGTTAAAGTAGACCATTTATGCTAAAAGTTACCTCGTAAATTTAAAACGGCACTTATTTTGAAACGAAAAAACAATCCTAAAATGACACTTATTATGAAATGGAGGGAGTATTACGTAACTATGTCAGTATAGAAAACATAAATATGTTCGGAAAAATATATGATTCTCTATATTCATGATCTAACCACAAATTTCGTAATAGGTACGAAAATAGTGACAAAAATAGCTACGAAAATTTATCAAATAATCACAAAATTTCAATAAAAATCATGATTTTCAGCAGTCTTATATTTCTAAAACCATAAGAACTTAAAATCTAACTCAAACCAAACCAAAAAACTGAACACCAAAGGTTAGTTTCATTACTACCAGATCTCTCCATTCTCATTTTGAGTATCTTGAGATTTTCTGGCAAATTTTTAATAGTCGATCAAAACGTTTTTCTGCCAAGAGACATTGACATAAATAAAACTCGTGTTTTGCCTATCCTAAAATATGAAGACAACACCAAATGGCTCTTGGTCTAATGGCTTTCTCGAACAAAGAGGTCATGAGTTCAAGTCCACTTGGGCGGACTCTGCTCTCCAAAAAAAAGTTAAATTAAATGGTTTAAGTCAAAGCACCAATAATGAGGGGTTTAATCGATCTATTAGAGAGAGGATTTTCTCTCGATTTAGGGTTTTCTTCGACGAGTTTTATCTCTTCTCTCTTCCCAAATCTAAATTTTTCAAAGAGAAGGATTTAGAGTTTATCTATCATTTTAATTTTTTCGTTTTTCTCTAGTTTCTCTTCCGACATACTATCGATATCTGTTCCAGTTTTTTTGATTCTGTTTCCTCGTGATGGCGAATATTATTGTAATTTTGGTCTTTGCTGGTAGATTCTCTTTTGTAGGTGATGGTTCTCCCTCCCAGAGCTTCTAATATCAATAGGATAAAGTATCATGTCTGGTCTTTGATATACCAGAGATCCAGCTTCTTTTGATTTGTCAATTTTCGTCGCTTTCAATTAGGAAAAGCAGATGGTGAATAAGATCGGACCACTAGTGTGGATCCCGATGACGATGGAGTATATTGGAGATGGAGATAACTGTTTAGATTCTTCCGAGTTAAACAATTGCTTTGTTTCAAATCTGAATAAGACGAGGTCTCATTTGTTTTCAGGAAAAGAAGATGGTCATCTTTGGGGCTATCTGCATATTGATGTTTTCATCAAACTGATACCCTAGCTCCTAGGATTTTTCAAATTTAGGTTTTTGTTTGGCCCATTTTATCTGCTTTATTGTATACTATTAGGTCCTTTTAGGGTAAATTTTTAATATAAAGTATGAGAAAAAAAGGTTTGAGTCTCATCTTGAGGGGATGTACGAGTCTTGACCCGAAACCTCTTAATCATCATAAAAATGTGAAGACAACATCTTTGTTGATTAGGATCTTTTTCCATGTTTTTGGATTTGTCCCATTTCCTTTTATCTAGTTTATCTTTTGATTATCAAGATAGGTCTTACAAAATTAGATATATAAATTTATTACTATTATATAATTAACAAAAAAGTTTAATTAAATTGTTATAAAAACGTTTTGCAACTAATTTATAATTGAAATAATATGACAAGTATTTTATATTTTAAGTTATTGGCATAACATAAAATAATGTTGATATTGTTGATAACCAATCCTTTGTCATTATTGAACCAAAATTAGTATGATTATGTTTTATCAAACACTCATGATATATTAAAAGTCCGAATGGACCAATTGAAAAGCGTACCGGTTCATAGGTACAGATGATCTTCTCTCTTCATCAGAAGATATTTGGCTCTACCATAGCTGGTTATGGTATTCGAAAGAGCCATAAGAATTACAATTTTGTTGTAATAACAAGTTTCTATGGGTTTCATAAATATCTGCTCCATAAGGTCTCTTTCTGGGATGTTAAAGCTCTTTTTATGGTTCATGGGTTTGGTGGAAGCTTCTCAAACGCAGTTCTGAAGCTTATCATTTCTCTAAAGTCGAAGTTAAATATAGTCTGGACACTCATTTTTGGTTTGATGATTGGAGTAGTGAGGGTAAATTGTTGGATCTGACTGGTATTAATGATACTCGTTTCTTTGGACTGGCTAGTTATATCTCTGTAGCTAATGTTTTATCTAATCCCCTTGTGGCTAAATCGTTCAGTTAGTAATAGAAGATTTCAGACCTTTTTTGATATTTTGTCCCGTTTTCTGTCTTTCATTCGGCTAATGGACTTGATTCCATTTTTTGGAGACATGCTGAGAATGAGTTTAAATTTTCTTTCTCCTCTTCTTCTACTTGGAAATAGATCCGGAATCATTGTTCCAAGGTTAACTGGCATAAGCTCGTTTGGTTTTTCCAAGGTATTCCAAGATAATCATTTATTACTTGGTTACCTTTCAAAGATAGACATTCTATAGGTGTTCGTATGCGTTCTTGGGATCTGATCATTTATTTTTCGTCTGTCCATACAGTTTTATTGTTTAGAATGATTTTTGTGGCAAACTAATTGGTCAGCTTATTACCCCAGATTGCCATGATACTATCTCGGTCCTGCTCAGTTCTCGATTTAGTCTCATTGATAGGATTATTGTTTCTTTGGTTTTCCAATCAGTTCTTTACCATATTTGGCAGGAGAGGAATGCTAGGATTCATTGTCGTGTGTGGTTTCCTACATTTCCCTTATCTGACTCATTGACAAGCTCAATCGGAATCGATTTCATCTCTTCACTATGTATATCCGCATATGTTGCATACTTTACCCCAAAGATGGTTTGAATTAAGATTACCTTAATTCTTTATTTGGCACTTTTAATGCTCTGTTTCACCCCTCGCATATAACTTTTTTTGATAATCAATATATTTTCACATTTCATAAAAAATAATAACAAGTTTCTATGAATACATTTTGTTTTTTTTTTGGCAAAATCCGTTAAATAAGTTTTTATTTTTTCTTTATTTTGACTTATTGGTTTGAAGTTAATTACGTGGTTCTTGACCTACAAAAATAATATGGTTAATATTATTTTGTGAGTTGAATTAAATACATCTAAATGAGTTCAAATAAAGATAAGTGGGTAAATAGGTAAATGTAAATGAATAAAAACTTTAAATGGATTTAAGATCAAATAAGATAAATTTAAATCAAATCGAGTTTAAATGGAGTACATATATATATATATATATATAATTATATAGGGTTTAGCCATATTAACATCTTTAGGGTTACTTAATGGGTTGACGGCCTAGATCCACCCCGAAGTTTTGATATAACAATAGATCCACCCATTCTTTAGCCCTCTTTATAATTGCCCCCATAGTTTATGTTGAAAGCCTCATTGCACCTAAAGTTTGTAACTTCCGATACAATTGCATTTACAGTATCAAAAATCAATCTAATTCTACAAATCACGGGTTTACTTTGAACCTGCATTTGCGTTATGAATTTAACCCACGTATTAATCGATCGTAACCAAATTTTAGACCCGCTTATTCATGATTTAGGATCCGATTAAGAGAATTATGTTGGTTTGGAAACCCGATTAAATGAAACCCTAAATCAACAAAATCCCCAAATTTTTGAACAAACACTAACCACCGAGAGAGAGTGAGAGATTTGGTCGTCTCTTCTTGTTTCTGGTCACGATTTTTTGTAAATGGAGTCGACAGAAGGGGAATCGTTGCAATTGGTTCCTATAACCGAGAGAGACGACGGAGACAGGAGAGATAAATAAGATTGGGATGATGTATCTGATGACAATGAAGAGGCAGAGAGACAGGAGTACGAGCTTGAGCGTGAACTAGCAGCATTTCGAGATGAGCCTCCAATAAATCATAATGTGTTCCCTGAAAGCGACGTTGATGATAGTGAAGACTCAGAAGACGAAGAAAAGGGTTACAAGCAACAAAATCGTGAGTACAAACCTCCAGCTGAAGGAACGTTGGCAGAAGACATGGTCTTCTTCAACATAGTAGATTTCAACGATGCTATTGTGAAGTATGTATGCAGAACAGGAAGAAATCTAAAGCAAAATAGGTATGACAAAACCAAAATTGCTTACAAATGTGTTGGTAGTAGTGCTTGTGACTGGAGAATCTATTGCTCTAGGGTTGGGAGGTTAGATGAGTGGAGAGTCAGAATATACAACAAAGTGCACTTGTGCTCAGTGAATGGAAAGTGTGAGATGATGAAGGTTTCAGTTATTTCTAGGCTATTATTTGACAAGATAAGAGATGAATCTAATTACTTTCTGCCAATGAAGATGGAAGCTTTTATGCTTGAGAAGTGGAAGGTGAAAGCTTCTAGACATCAATGTCAGGCAGCAAGAAAGATGGCTTTGAGGTGGATTGAAAAAGAGTACGAAGCTCAATTGGCTCATCTCCGAGACTATGCTGCAGAAATCATAGAGTCTAATCCTAACTCAACTATCCACATCGAGACTGAAAAAAATGGAGAGGGACAAGACGAATTCAGAAGATTCTATGTATGCTTCGATCAAATTAAGAGGACTTGGAAGGAGACATGTCGACCACTACTTGGATTAGATGGTTGTTTCATGAAAGGTGTGATGAAACGGCAACTGTTGGTGGCACTAGGAAGAGATGCAAATAACCAGATCTATCATGTTGCTTGGAGCTGTGTTCGAGTTGAGAATACTGATAACTGGCAGTGGTATATCTCTAAATTTAAAGAGGACTTGGAATTGACGGATGGAGAAGGCTATATTATAATGTCTAACTGACAAAAGGTATAAGGTTTCTTATTTTATTGCTTTAAGAATTGTGCTTCACTTGGTTTGATATGCTTTATTAAAGTTTGCACATGGTTTTAGCACATGGTTTTGTCGACATGATTTGTTTCTATGTTATCCACTTGAATTAAATAGACATAGTGGTTGGTATAGTGTGGTCCATAGTTAATTGTATGTTTCATTCTCTACAGTTTCAGCTTCATCTTTTATATTGGTTTTTGTTTTCTGTTCAAGTTCTTTGACATACAAGATTCTTTTGTTTGGTTAAATGTGTGTTTGTTAGGGACTGATTTGAGGTGTTGAAATGGAGATTCCTAGGGCAGAGAATCGAATGTGTGTTCAACACGTATATGCAACACTCAAGAAAACGATGAAAAATAAGCCGTACATGAAGCCTTTTGTCTGGAACTTGGCTTGGAGTTATAGTGAAGCTGAATATACAAGCAACATGAACAGGATTTTAGACTATAATAGAGCTTTATATGATGCTGTGCTTCATGAACGGCCAAGGGAATGGTGCAGAGCTTTTTTCAGGCTGGGATCATTTTGTGAGGATGTTGAAAATAACTACGTTGAGTCATTCAACGCTTCGATTGTTAAGGCAAGAGGCAAGGATTTTATACCTATGCTGGAGACTGTGAGGAAGTTAGCTATGGTGAGGATTGCCGCTTGATCTGTTGTGAGTCTTAACCACCAGGGAGTGAGCACACCATATGCAGAGGATTTTTTGGCGTCTGAACACGAGATTGCAGTAGAGTGTGTAGTTCATAGAAGTACCAATGGGTTGTTTGAGGTAATCAGATCTGGAACTTTGTACCGAGTAAATTTAGAGAGGTGAACCTGTAGTTGTCGGATATTTGATCTCTGTGGGATCCCATGTGGCCATGCATATGCTGAAATCATTAACAGAAAGCTGGAACCACATGATTTCGTATGCCACTGGTTTCATACATCACTATGGTGGAGAACATATGAAAACGGACTCGTGCGCGGTCTAGCCTTTTGGCCATCCATAGATGGAGCAAACGTCTATCAGGCTCCACGACATGCCATGCCAGGAAGAAAGAAACGAAGTGCTATAGAGAAGAGAAAAAAGGGAGTTAATGAGTCTCCTACCAAGAAGAGACACACCAACAAATGTACTATGCATTGTAAGAAATGTGGTCAACCGGACACAACTCACACTTTCACAAGAGCCTATCACAAAGGTCTGTAATTCCTTACTCAATCTGATTCACCTTTTTTGTTATTACTCAATCTCATCATTAAGTTGTTCTATGTGTTCTGTTTTTGTTTTGTTTGAAGCCTTCAGATGGAGACTCAAGTCAAGGACACTTAACACAAGGAGAACCAAGTCAAGGACAGTTAACATAATTGTCTTTAGTAGATGAAGATTGAGTTTGCTCTCTGTTCTTGTTTTGTTCCATTTGTGTTTTTACATTATGAAATGGGACCATCGGCTTTTGTTTAAGAACAAAACGAATGCTGCTGGTTTTTGAGTGGTGCATTTGTTTGTTTATCTATTATGTATTGGATGATGAAAACATATTAATCTAATTCGGTTTATTTCTTTTATATGTTTGTCTTTTGACCATGTAATGGTACAAATGAACAAAATACCATTAAAACCAGTCTACAAATGAACAAAATACCACAATAAGTACATAATCCACCACCTCCAAAGAGCACAATACCGCAATAACAACTACACAATCCACTACCCTATGAAATTCAAACTGATACAAACAATCATGAAGAAAATAACCAAGGCAACAGAACCAATTCTTAGCTTCCACCAACACCAAATCAACTTTGTCAAATATACTATTCTCCATCTCTCTTTGCATACTCTCAATGTCCATTCTTGAAGCAGTAAGACTAGCAATTTTGTTTTCCATGATGTCAAATTTATTTAACATTGCTTCATCCATCCACTTAAACACGTGTTTATCATCACTTAGATACAAACCAGTCATGAATCACATTTCCATTCTGTCAACTATAAATCATTTCGAGAAATAAATAAGATCAAATGAGAAGTGAATATGGACAAATAAGAAGTGAATGTGAATCAAATGATTACAACGTACCCTATTAGCAGCAGCATGAACACACCGGAAGTACCTCCGTTGCGGATTGTCCTTTGATTTTGAGAGCTTCAACACAATTGCTTGCCCACACCACCATCTCTGAGGGATTCCGGTGAAACTCCATCGAGGCATCGCACTTGATGAATCACTTGGGTTATTGCTCATTATCGATTCAGATTAATTGAGAAATTTTAGGTTTCAAACCTGAAACGTTAGATTGGGGATTTTTAACAAAAATGGGTTAGATTATCCACCTAATTTGGGTCATAAAGACGGGTACGATTTATTGCTTTGGTCTGGTTTTGCGTGGTCTGAACTAGTACAACCCACAACACCAAGGAAACCAACGTGTAGGTGCAATTGTATCGGAAGATACAAACTTTAGGTACAACTAGGCTTTCAACGTAAACTATGGGTGCAATTATAAAGAGGGCTGAAGAATGGGTGGATCTATTGTTATATCAAAACTTCTGGGTGGATCTAGGCTGTCAACCCTTACTTAATCAATTTGTTGTAAAACCTAAGATGAAGAATAAAGATATCACCAAAAATGAAACCCTCAAAATGTTAGTTTTGGTTTAATAGTAGAAATACAAAGTTTTAAACAGTCAAAATTTAAAAATGGTAAAAATCGTAATGAATAATAAAAGTGACCGAAGGTTTTTTTTCAAAATCCACATATATATCCGTTTTGACTTCGAATTTTTAACCGTTGAGCTTAGAGGCGCCAACAAATGCTAAAAACCCAGAACATAGCAGCAAATGGAGATATTCTTCTCCTACGAAGAATTTGAGAAACAACACAACAACGAGATCGCTGAGCCACACCAGATTTCACTCACTAGGGAAAGAAACGAAGTCACTACTCACTTCATAGAGAGAGAGAGAGATAGAGAGAGATCTGACAGGGATGTTGGAGAAGATGAACGATTTTCTGACAGAGAAGGACGGTGGACTTATTGTAGGAGAAGGTAAAGTTTATATTGTGTTTGTAGGAGAACTAAGACTGATGTAGGCTTGGCGATTGGTGAAGTTAGCTACATTTTTGATACATGGAGGAGTTTGAAAAAGAACAAAATCTAGCAACATTTGTGATATCTTCTCTTTGTACTCAAGGTAAAGGAGATTTGATTTGATTATAAGGAAATTTGAAATTATGTATATTGAATATTGAGATTTTAGGTTTGGTTGCAAAGCAGAGACGAGAATTGTCCAAAGAAAGAAACAGAGTGAAACTGATTGAGCCATAGAGAGGATAAAATCAATGGAGATGTGGTTGATTCCAGATCGAGGGTTCCTGATCAGATGTTATTGTCAATCAATTAGCTACTTCGAATCCTCACAGGTACGCAGATACTTACTGTGAAATCTTAATTTCACTGAACATAGTGACTAAGGAGACAGATAATAACAAGAAATTAGAAAGAAATATCTTCTGAATTTGGATCTCTTATTGGCTATGAACCTTGAGACAGATTATCCTTTTTTTATCCCATAAAGTTTTGTTGATATTAGACACAAAAGGATCAAACAGAGGACTAAAACAGAGTAAAGAGAAAATGAAAGTGGATTGTAACACAAGTGGGCCTGAAACAGAAAAGACAAGGAAAATTAAACGTGGCAAAACAGCCACTCCTATAACGCTCATGCCACCATGTGTCAACGGATCAAGAGTTTAGCACCAAAATCCAAGCGTTTGCAAACATGGAGTTTGTAAGAAGAGGTTTGCAAATCCTTTTGGACTCGTGGCTTGTTTTTCTGCTCTTCTCTCATCAGGTTATGGTTTGTCGTAGTGAGACTGATCGTTATCTGTTTGTGTTCTAGCTAAATATATTAGCTAAAATTGTAACAGAATCGTCTGATACATGTAAGATGGGAGAGATTGAGTTGATGATTGCTTATCTTAAATGCTTCCTTATAATATAAAGGCTAGTAGTTGCTTATCTTTTTGTTGGGTTGTAGTCATTCTTTACCACAAAATGAAAGAGAAAAGAAGGAGAACTAGAAATCAGAAACATACATATCAAGTGTTTTAAATAACATTTGCTTTTCCTCTACTAACTTGTAAGGTTTATTGGAAATTTTTCAAGATGAGGGCTTCCGGCCAAAATTTTCTGTAAAATTTTGAATGGACATGCTTTAACTTTATTTCACTTTGTGATTGTTCATATTTTATAGGTTTGTTACGACTTACTTCCTTAGATATCTTGGAACTTCCATTTGTTTAGTGCAAAAATGCTTTGTCTTTCAGGTTCTAGGGACATGACTACCTAAACATCTATGATACATGGTAATGACATAAAAATTTCCTTCCTGCGTTATTTAGTTTGAGTTTCAACTTCAGAATGTTTTTCTTATTTAAATTTTCTCAGCTAGATTCAAAGCATTAGAGTTGTGAGATCATCTCTAAAACTCACTGACCACATATTTCTTTGCGGAACTCTTCATTGGAATTTTTAGAGGTATTTAATTACTACTTTGTCCATTTGCAACCTACAATTTTGTGTCTGACTCTTTGAAATGCCTAATTTTGAGTCCATTTCTTGCAACATGCTGATTTATTGTATTTTTTGTAGACAAAGACGGTTACCAATTGAAAGTCTTATTTATCGTTATCTTATGAACCTTGTGAAATCTTATGATGATGGTAGAGAAATTAATGTTGTTTTTGATCATTCCTCCTTGAAAACATATCGTTAGTAATATATGGGTTCAATACACAGGCTTGTTTTTTATTGTCTAGTAAATGCAATATGGTTAAAGATTTTTCTTCTTTCGTGCAGCTGATTAGCACAAAACTCCAAACGTTTGCCAAAATGAATTTTGTAAGAGGTATGCTGATCCTCTTGGAATCAGGGTTTGTTTTTCAACTCTTCTCTCATTAGGTTATAGTTTGTCGTATCGAGACTGATCCTTATCTGTTTGTGCCCTAGCTACATATGTTTAAGACTTGTTACAGAAGAGTTTGATACATGTAATATGGGAGAGATTGAGTTGATGATTGCTTGTCACAGATGCTTCCTTATAATATGAAGGCTAATTGGTGTTTATCTATTTGTCTGCTTCTAGTCATTCTTTGGCACAAATTAAAAGAGAAAAAAAGGGAAAACAGAAATAAGAAACACACACATCAAGCACTTTAAATAAAATTTTCTTTTTCTGTACTTCCTTATAAGGTCTCATGGAAATTTATCAAGATGAGGGCTTCCAACAAAAATTTGCTGTAAAATTTAGTAAATATGTGCTGCAACATTATTTCACTTTGAGTTATTCATTTTTTTTAGGTTCGGCATTATTTACTTGCTTATATATTCTGGAACTTCCGTTTGTTTAGTACTAGAAAGCTTTGTAGTTCAGGTTCTAGGGACATGACTACCTAAAGATATGTGGAGTATGGTAAAGACACACAACTTTCCTTTCTATATTATTTATTATTGATTTTAAACTTCTGAATGTTTTTCATAAAGAAAATTTCTCAGCTAGAATCAAAGTATTAGGAATTTAAGATAATCTCTAAATGCTAAATGACCACATATTTCTTTGCCAAACTATCCCTAGGCATTATTAGAGTTATTTACTTCTATTTCGTCCATTTGGAGCTTACAATTCTCTAATTCTTTTTAAATGTTTTCTTTTGGGTCCATTTCTTGCAACAAGCTAATTTATTGTTTTTTTTGTAGACAAAGAGAGGGACCAACTGAAAGTCTCATTTATCGTTATTATGAACCTTGTGAAATCTTATTGCTCCTATTGTTCATTCCAGCTTTATGTTTTTATGTTATTATTGCTCATTCCTTCGTTATTGTTTTTTTGTAGACAAAGAGAGGGACCAACTGAAAGTCTAATTTATCGTTATTATGAACCTTGTGAAATCTTGTTGCTCTTATTGCTCATTCCTTTTGAAAAATATATGTTAGTAATATATTGGTTTAATAGAAAGCTTTTTAGTTTGATTGTCTTGTAAACGCAAAATGGTTAAAGATTTTTAGTCTTTCCTGCAACTGATTAGCACCAAAATCCAAGCAATTACCAACATGGAGTTTGTATCAAGGTTTGTTTTTCAACTGTACTCTCATCAGGTTGTAGCTTGTGTTAGTGAGGTTGATCGTTATCTGTTTGTGCTCTAGCAACAAATTTTACAGAATTGTAACAGAATAGTCTCCATCTCTTGCAACATGCTGATTTACTCATTTTTTGTAGACAAAGAGAGGTGGCAGTTGAAAGTCTCATTTATACTAGTATGAACCTTGTGAAATCATATGATGATGGTGGAGAAAGTAATGCTCTTATTGCTCATTCCTCCTTTAAACATATTTGTTAGTAATATATTGGTTAAGTACACAGCTTTGTTGAATGATTGTCTTGTAAATGCAAAATAGTTAAAGATTTTTAGTCCTTCTTGCAGCTGATTAGCACCAAAATCCAAGCGTTTACCAACATGGATTTTGTAAGAAGAGGTTGGTAATCCTGTTGAAATCAAGGTTTGTTTTTTAATTCTTCTCTCATCAGATTGTAGTTTGTGTTACTGAGACTAATTGTTATCTGTTTGTGCTCTACCTACAGATGTTAGAGAATTGTTACAGAATAGTCTCCATTTCTTGTAACATGCTGATTTATTGTTTTCTTTGTAGACAAAGATTGGTACCAGTTGAAAGTCTCATTTCTCGTTATTATGAACCTGTAATCTTATGATGATGGAGGAGAAAGTAATGCTCTTATAGCTCATTCCTCCTCGAAAAATATTCGTAGTAATATATTGGTTCAATACACAGCTTTGTTGATTGATTGTCTTGTAAATGCAAAATGGTTAAAGATTTTTAGTATTTCCTGCAGCTGATAATACCAAAATCAAAGCGTTTACCAACATGGTGTTTGTAAGAAGAGGTTGCAAATCCTCTTCGAATCAATGTTTGTCTCTCAACTCTTCTCTCATAAGGCTATAGTTTTTGTTGGTGAGACTGATCGTTATATGTTTGTTCTCTAGCTACAGATATTACAAACTGTAACAGAATAGTCTGATACATGCAAAATGGGAGAGGATGAGTTGATGATTGGTTGTCTTCGATGCTTTATTATTATATTAAGGCTAATGGTTGTAGTCATTCTTTGGCACAAACTAAAAGTGAAAAAATGGGAAAATAGAAATCAGAAACATACACATCAAGTATTTTAATTAAAATTTTCTGTTTCTCTACTACCTTGTAAGGTTTCACTGAAATTTTTCAAGATGAAGGTTTCCAATAGTAATTTGCTGTTAAATTTAGTAAGGATGTGATGCAGCATTGTTTATCTATGAGATTGTTCTTATTTTCCAGGTTCTTTAAGACTTACTTGCATTGATATCCTGGAACTTCCATCTGTTTGTGCATGAATACTTTGTAGTTCAGGTTCTAGAGACATGACAAGTTCTCATTTTATAGGTTCTTTAAGACTTACTTGCTGATATCCTGGAATTTCCATTTGCTTAGTGCAATAACGCTTTGTAGTTAGGGTTCTAGGGACATGACTACCTAACGATCTATGGAACATAGAGTTTGTAAGAGGTTTGCTAATCCTCTTGGAATCAAGGTCTATTTTTCAACTCTTCTCTCATCAGGTTATAGTTTGTGGTAGCGAAAGTGATTGTTATCTGTTTGTGCTCTAGCTAAAGATGTTATAGAGTTGTTAGAGAATAGTCTGATACATGTAATATGGGAGAGATTGAGTTGATGATTGCTCGTCTCAGATGCTTCCTTATAATATGAAGGCTAAGGGTTGCTTATCTTTTTGTCCGCTTCTAGTCATTGCTTGGCATAAATTGAAAGAGAAAAGAAGGGAAAACAGAAATAAGAAACACACACATCAAGTATTTTAAATAAAAAATTTGCTTTTTCTGTGCTAAGTTGTAAGGTCTCATGGAAATTTATCAAGATGAGGGCTTCCAACAACAATTTGCTGTAAATTTTAGCAAGAATGTGCTGCAACATTATTTAACTTTGAGATTTCTCATTTTTTAGGTTCGTTATGACTTACTTGCTGATATATTCTGGATCTTCCATTTGTAGTTCATGTTCTAGGGACATGACTACCTAAAGATCTATGGAACATGGTAAAAACACATAACTTTCCTTTCTGCATTATTTATTATTGAGTTTCAACTTCTGAATGGTTTTCATATAGAAATTTTGTTAGCTAGAATAAAAGTTATTGAGATTGTAGTTTGTGTTACTGAGACTAATTGTTATCAGTTTGTGCTCTAGCTACGGATGTTACAGAATTGTAACAAAATATTCTCCATTTCTTGCAACATGCTGATTTATTGTTTTTTTGTAGACAAAGAGTGGTACCAGTTGAAAGTCTCATTTCTCGTTATTTTGAACCTTTAATCTTATAATGATGGTGGAGAAAGTAATGCTCTTATTCATTCCTCCTCGAAAAATATCCGTGGTAATATATTGGTTCAATACACAGCTTTGTTGATTGATTGTCTTGTAAATGCAAAATGGTTAAAGATTTTTAGTCTTTCCTGCAGCTGATAGTACCAAAACCAAAGCGTTTACCAACATGGTTTTTGTAAGAAGAGGTTGCAAATCCTCTTGGAATCAAGGTTTATTTTTCAACTCTTCTCTCATCAGGTTATAGTTTGTGTTAGTGAGACTGATCATTATCTGTTTGTGCTCTAGTTATAGATGTTACAAACATGTAACAGAATAGTCTGATACATGTAAGATGGGAGAGGGTGAGTTGATTATTGCTTGTCTCCGATGCTTGGTTATTATATTAAGGCTAATGGTTGCTTGTCTTTATGTTGGGTTGTAGTCATTCTTTGCCACAAACTAATGTACAAAGAAGGAAAAATAGATATCAGAAACATACACATCAAGTATTTTTATTAATATTTGCTGTTTCTCTACTACCTTGTAAGGTTTCATGGGAATTTTTCAAGATGAAGGTTTCCAATAGTAATTTGATGTTAAATTTAAATTTAGTAAGAATGTGATGCAACATTATTTATGAATTATTTATTTTGAGTTTCAACTTCTGTAAGTTTTGCATAATGAAATTTTCTCAGCTAGATTCAAAGTATTAGGAATTTAAGATAATCTCTAAAAGCTCACTGACCACACATTTCTTTGCCAAACTATTTGTAGGAATTTTTAGAGTTATTTACTTACAATTTCGTCCATTTGGAGCTTAGAATTTTGTGTCTGATTCTTTTAAATGTTTTATTTTTTGCTCCATTTCTTGCAAATGCTAATTTATTGTTTTTCTTCTATGTAGACAAAAAGAGGTACCAATTGAATGTCTCATTTATTGTTATCTTATGAACCTTTTGAAATCATGTGATGATGGTAGAGAAATGAATGCTCTTATTGCTCATTCCTCCTTGAAAAACTATTCGTGAGTAATGTAATTGTTCAATATACAGCTTTGTTGTTAGATTGCTCTAGTAAATGAAAAATGGTTAAAGATTTTTTGTTGTTAGCACTAGATTCCAAGCCTTTGCCAACACGGAATTTGTAAGCAGAGGTTCCAAATCCTTTTGGATTTGTGGTTTGTTTTTCTACTCTTCTCTCATCAGGTTATAGTTTATGTTAGTGAGACTGATCGTTATTTTTTTGTACTCTAGCTACCGATGTTATAGAATTGTAACAGAATAGTCTGATACATGTAAGATGGGAGAGGGTGAGTTGATGGTTGGTTGTCTCTGATGCTTTGTTATTATACCTAGGCTATTGGTTTGCCTGTCTTTATCTCGGCTTGTAGTCATTCTTCAGCACAAACTAAAAGTGCAAAGAAGGGAAAATGGAAATCAGAAACATACACATCAAGTGTTTTAATTAAAATTTGCTGTTTCTCTACTACCTTGTAAGGTTTCATGGAAATTTTTCAAGATAAAGGTTTCCAATAGTAATTTGCTGTTAAATTTAGTAAGGATGTGCTGCAACTTTGTTTCACTATGAGGTTGTTCTTATTTTACAGGTTCTTTAAGACTTCCTTGCCTTGATTTCCTCAAACTTCCAGCTGTTTAGTGCAAGAGTGCTTTGTAGTTCAGGTTCAAGAGACATGATATGTTCTTATTTTACAGGTTCTTTAAGACTTCCATGCTTTTATATCCTAGAACTTCAATTTGTTTAGTGAAAGATTACTTTGTAGTTCAGGTTCTAGGGACATGACTACCTAAAGATCTATGGAACATGGAGTTTGTAAGAGATTTTCTAATCCTCTTGGTATCAAGGTCTGTTTTTCAATTTTTCTCTCATCAGGTTATAGTTTGTGTAGTGAGAGTGATGGTTATCTATTTGTGCTCTAGCTACATATGTTATAGAATTGTTAGATAATAGTCTGATACATGTAATATGGGAGAGATTGAGTTGATGATTGTTCGTCTGAGATGCTTCCTTATAACATGAAGGCTAAGGTTTGCTTATCTTCTTGTCCGTTTCTAGTCATTGTTTGGCACAAATTGAAGGAGAAAAGAAGGGAAAATAGAAATAAAAAACACACACATCAAGTATTTTAAATGAAATTGCTTTTTATGTACTAATTTGTAAGGTCTCATAAAAATTTATCAAGATGAGGCATTCCAACAACAATTTGCTGTAAAATTTAGCAAGTATGTGCTGCAACATTATTTAACTTTCAGATTGTTCATTTTTTTAGGTTTGTCATGACTTACTTGCTTATATATTCTGGAACTTCCATTTGTTTAGAGCCATAATGCTTTGTAGTTCAAGTTCTAGGGACATGAGTACCTAAAGATCGGTGGAAGATGGTAAAGACACATAACTTTCCTTTCTGCATTATTTATTATTGAGTTTCAACTTCTGAATTATTTTCATATCGAAATTTTCTCAGCTAGGATCAAAGTAGTAGAAATTTAAGATCATCTCTAAATGCTCACTAACCACATATTTCTTTGCCAAAGTATGAGTATGCATTTTTAGAGTTATTTACTTACTATATCATCCATTTGGAACTTAAAATTATGTGTCTCATTCTTTTAAATGCTTTCTTGTGGGTCCATTTCTTGCAACATGCTGATTTATTATTTTTTATAGGCAAAGAGAAGGACCCATTGAATCTCTCATTTATCGTTATTATGAACCTTGTGAAATCTTATTGCTCTTATTGCTCAATCCTCCTTGAAAAAATATCTGTTAGTAATATATTGGTTTAATACACAGCTTTGTTGTTTGATTGTCTTGTAAATCCAAAATGGTTTAAGATTTTTAGGTTTTCTTGCAGTTGATTAGCACCAAAATCCAGGATATTACCAACATGGAGTTTGTAAGAAGAGGTTTGCAAATCCTTTCGTAATCAAAGTTTGTTTTTTAACACTTCTCTCATCAGGTTATAGTTTGTGTTAGTGAGATTGATCGTTATCTGTTTGAGCTCTAGCTACAGATGTAACAGAATAGTCCGATACATGTAAGATGGGAGAGGGTGAGTTGATGATTGCTTATCTCCGATGCTTTGATATTATATTAAGGCTCATGGTTGTTTGTCTTTATGTCGACTTGTAGTCATTCTTTGGCACAAACTAAAAGTGCAAATAAGGGAAAATAGAAATCAGGAAAACATACACATCAAGTATTTTAGTTAACATTTGCCGTTTCTCTACTACCTTCTAAGGTTTCATGGAAATTTATCAAGATGAGGGCTTCCAACAACAATTTGCTGTTAAATTTAGCAAGTATGTGTTGCAACATTATTTAACTTTGAGATTGTTCATTTTTTCAGGTCATCATGACTTACTTGCTTATATATTCTGGAACTTCCATTTGTTTAGTTCAAAAATACTTTATTGTTCATGTTCTAGGGACATGACTACCTAAAGATCTATGGAACAGGGTAAAGACATATAACTTTCCCTTATGCTTTATTTATTTTGAGTTTCAACTTTTGAATGGTTTTCTTAAGAAATTTTCTCAGCTAGAATCGAAGTATTAGGATTTTGAGATCATCTCTGAAATCTCACTTACCAGAAATTTCTTTGCCAAAATTTTTGTAGGTATTTTTAGAGGTATCTAATTACTATTTCGTTGATTTGCAACCTAGAATTTGGTGTTTGTCTCTTTGAAATGCTTTCTTTTGGGTCTATTTCTTGTAACATGCTGATTTATTGTTTTTTTTTGTAGACAAAGAGATGTACCAATTTGAAAGCCTCATTTGTCGTTATCTAATGAACCTTGTAATGTTATGATGATGGTAGGAAAAGCAATTCTGTTATTGTTCGTTCCTCCTTTAAAAGAATATCCATCAGTAATATATTGGTTCAATTTGTTGTTAGTTGTTACAAGTTATGTGTAATATCAATTATACCGATTCTGGACTCATATGCTACTTCAATTTCTTTTTCAGGGCATAAAAACAAAAGCAAACTTGTTTCCCTAATCATGGAGCATCTTCTTGACTCTAATCCTTATATCAAATACCGAGAAAATATAATTACAGTGAGGTGCATTTGGTGCATTTACTCGCATATAATACCAAGTAAGAGTTCATCTCTTTCACATTATTATTGTTCAAAATTCTTATAAATTGAATCATGTTGTTTCTCTTTCCAAACTTGCACAAGAATGTAAAATTTTTAAATGGAAAATTCAATTAATAGGTAACGTAAAACTTCTTACTTTCTTAATTATAAAATTTGTCTTGTTATCAAATATAAGTTGATTAGTTAGTAGAGATTATTTTCTTGTGTCAAACATATTTTTGTTATTAAACAGATGATGACATAAACATAAAGACTAAATGGTGACAACTAAAGATGTTTGGAAATTAAGAAGTCAAAAAGTGAAAATACATTTTGATAAAAGTAGTGGTCAACTTGACGAGGATTCTGGAGGTTTACTTGAATCATGGTTAGGTCAGCTGAGTAGTGAGGTGAATTTTTTACCCAATAACTATATTGATTGGAGAATGTTTCCTCCTCACAGAAAAAAAAAGCATGGGAAGTAATTCAGGTAAAAGACAATTTGGTCTATTTTAATAAAATTTTAATGTTTAGAGATTTTACAACTAACCACAATGTTATCTTAATTTTGTAGACAAAGTTTTGGTTTAATGATCTAGATGAAAAAAGAATTACGTGATAGGTGTATTAGGAAGTAGATGTAAAGATATGAAATTGCATCTTTAGGGGCAATACAAAAAAGCTAATCGAGATGAGATGATTGGGAATCGTCCAACAAATGTACCTGATGATCAATGGCAGGAATTTGTTTATACGAGGTTCACCGATGAGATGATTGGGAATCGTCCAACAAATGTACCTAATGATCAATGGCAGGACTTTGTTTATACGAGGTTCACCGACAAGGGGAAGGTATAACATACTATTTTTTTCAACATTGGGCCACAACTGGCAGCCCATTAGCCAAATTTCTACATATTGTAAGTAATAAGACTCGATCCTTGAATGTGCATGTGCGCCTGACTTTAGTGGACTTACCACAAGCCACTAGACTAAAGACCACTTGCGTATAAAATACTATTTAAATATTACATTAAATTATAGTAGAATTTAAATTGGGAAAATGGTAAAAAAAACGAAGCTTTTGTAATTTGCCAAATCAAATATGAACTTACAATTTGCCAAATTAAATATGAATTTTTGTTATTTTGCCAATTTAAAACTCATTTTAGTGCAAGTGGTCTTTAGTCTAGTGGCAAGTAGTAAGTTCATAAAGGCAGGCGCACTTGCACATCCAGAGATCGAGTACCACCTACATTATGTAGAAACTTGACTAATGAGTCGGTTAGTTATGACCCAATATTGATAAGAAAAATTTAAATATTATTTAACTCATTTTAGTCAACTTTAACTGCCATTTGGTGACTGTTAACAATTATTTTAACAACATTCAATGACTGTTAACTATTGTTCAATTAAATCCCCAAATTATAAAAGAAAACCAAATTCCTAATTTTTCTCTATATCTTTCTATGTCTCTCTCCTTTGATAATCGATCTTGGTGCTTCTTCTCCTTCAATACCTCTTCTCTTTTAATTCTCCTTCATTCTCGAATCTCCTTCTCCTACAATTTTACACTTTCTTTGGCCCACTTTCTCTATTTGATTCTCATCAATTTCCCGAACAATAGTTTGGTTGATATTAAGCAGGAAAACGTTTGATATAATAACTAATATGTCTTCATGTTTTATATTATGCAGAAAATCCTTTGGTTTAATTATAAGAGTAAACAAAACCAAATATAACCTTACAGCAACATGTATTTTATACTAGTAGACCAACTGGCTTGTTGTCGAGTAAATTTCTTTTTGACGCTGAAAAAAGCGTATTAAGTCAATTTCGAATTCAGTTCCTAAATCTGGTATGCAACATGTGTTTCACAACTGAGAGTCTAAGAAAATGACTGTTTCCATTTTCATTGAAAAGTAAATCTCTTGTCTCCAAATCTTTAGGCCAGAAATTAACATATTTATATCGTACAAGGTTTTACCTTAAACAGAATGCAAAATTAAAGAAAGGTTTAACAAAATGTCTTGACAATGAAACAAAATGTTCTTGTTTCCCTTCCTCTCCATCGACATTTCTGAGCCTTCGAGTTAAAAGCTTCCTCAGTATAGGCATTTAGACAGAATTCAGAAGAGGGTAGAAGAATAATTGACAAGGAGAGAATCAAATGTAGGTTTAAACAAAGTGTGTATTCTTAGCTTAAACAAAAGAGTACATCAGTGATGAATATATATACAAATAAAGAGATAAGATATGTTATAACTAACTAGCTATATTTACGATTGGATAAATACATGAGGTATTATCCTCCTCTACGCCCCCTCAAGATGAGCGACCGGTAGTGAGCCCAATCTTGGAGTTGAGATCTTCAAAGTGAATGCGTGGCAATGGATTTGTAAGACAATCTACTAGTTGGTCGTGAGATGAGATGTGAGCAACGCGTTGAAACTTCGACTATACTAGCTAACGAACAAAATGATAATTGAGAGCTACATTTTTATGCGAGAATGAGACACATGGTTTGCTGAGAGATAAGTAGCTCCCATGTTATCACAGTAAACGACTCGCTGTGAGCTAGATTTGATGCGGAGTTCAGTCATGAGGTGCAAAATCCATAAAAGTTTTATAGCTATGTCAGCAACAGACCGATATTCAGCCTCTGTAGATGATCTAGCTACCGTGTTTTGCTTCTTAGAAGACTAGACAATTGAGTGAGAGCCGAGATAAACAATGTATGCTCCAGTAGGCGTGTTGTTACGACGAAGAAAAAGACCCATGTACCTGAGAGATAACGCAAAACTCGTTTTGTAGCTTGCCAATGAACATCAGTAGGTTGATGCGTAAATTGTGAAAGCTTGTTAACTACAAAAGAAATATCCGGTCTCGTGAACTATAGATATTTCAAGCTGCCCACAACAGTTAGTTGATATTCACTACCATCACTTAGTTGATAGAGTTGAAGTGACGTGTTGGAAGCCATAGGTGTAGAGATAGGATTCACATCAGTCATTTGAACCTTAGCCAATAAATCTGTAATGTATTTCTGTTGAGTAAGAAGTAGTCCTTCTTGTGTACAATGTACCTCAATGCCAAGGAAATAGCTGAGAGCTCCCATATCTTTCAGTGAGAAACAATCACCCAATGTCTTAATAAAAGCTTCAACTCCTTAGTATCATTTCCAGTGACAATGATATTGTCAACATAGACAAGAACGTACAGTGTAATTTTGTTATGTAACAAAATAAGCAGAGACGTATCAGACTGCAAATTCACAAAGGATAAAAGATAATTTTTCAGCTCAGTATACCAAGGACGAGGTGCTTGTTTCAATCCATATAGTGCTTTGCGAAGTTTGCAGTGGTTTGTCCGGATCAACAAACCCATGTGGCTGAGCAATGTAGACGTCTTCATCAAGAGCACCTTGCAAAAGAATGTTAGATTAAGCTTAATGTCAAAGACTTGTTGAGCAAGTTAGGTAGTTAGGTTAGATAAGATTAAAGATATATTTTAGGAGTTATCTAAAATATGAGTTTTCCTAATTGAGAAAGGAAATCATCTAACCTATAAAAGGAGATGCCAATGTGTGGCATATTTGAGAGATTAAGATTGAGAGTTTAAGTTTTGTATTGAGTTTCCTAAACTAATAAAGAGAATCATTCTTTATCATTCTTAGTCTACAATTTCGATTACTACAATTGGTATCAGAGCCAAAAGAAAAACATGGGGGACGAACAGGCATTGATACCCACCGAAAAAACCAGAGGAGGAAGGTCTTCGTCCATAGCATGTCTGATGTTAACCTCAACCAACTATACGGTTTCGGCTATTAGGATGAAGTTATGTCTCAATGTACATGAAGTATGGGAGGTAATTGAGACAGAAATTGATGACCAAAAGAAGAACAATATGGCGTTAGCTCTTTTTTTCCAATCAATACCAGAGGATATGATCCTCTAAGTTGGAGAAATAACCACGGCCAAAGGTGTATGGGAGGCTATCAAAACTCGGAATGTG
>OVBA01001744.1:218-40433 GCA_900406435.1 Lepidium aucheri | reverse complement strand
TCGCTCCTTCCGTATTTGTTCTCTGGGTTGGATTCCAAGAGCTCTCAATCAAAAAGCGGATGCCCTTGCTTGGAGCGTTAGAGGATTATCTAAGAATCAAGCTTATGTTAACAATGTTCCTCCTTGTTGGATTGCTACATGATATATTGAGTTAAGTTGACAAAAAAAAAAGCTCAGTGAAGCGTTTAAGTCTATGATTTGGGTTTATATATAAAGCTCCAACTTCTCGAGAATAGCTCATGATATTGTCATGTATTTTCTTTTAAACAAGTCAAAAGCTAAAGAGACTGCTCTACTCTTGAGGAGAACATGTGAACAATCTTAACGTTTGATGCTGCCATGAATTGTCTCTTGAAAATGCATCAACATGTTGAGAAGTGTCCTATATCTCATGATTTTTTCAACCGCGGAGTAAATGAGGATTCAATGGTTGTCGTAGTTCAAGATCTGTTGAATGCTTACAGATTTTCTGAAGGTGACATGGTATCTGAAAGAAATGGGTGTTAACGGTGTCACAGCAAACGCAGAAACTCTCTCTCACGCTTCAAAGATCGATCACACTCTCGATCGCAACAACTCTTTGTTATCGAATTAGATTGAAGAATCTCTCAGAAGATATACTAACTGTCTCTCAGGTATGAATTCGCAATCTAAGTAAGCAAGACACAATTATAGAGTTCCCCAATAAATTGGGTACATCTCTCTTCAGTATCAGAACCTAGAATCCACTAATATCTTGTTGTCTCTCTTCACAGAATCTCTCTCTGTTACAACAATGGAGAACAAAATGCACTGTTTTACTTGAAGAAAGAAGAAGAAGATGAGTGAGTCCTTATACTCACCGTTTTTGCCTATATAACACTGGTTTGTTAGTTTGTTAAACAAACAAACTTCATGGGCTGAGTTATGAAATAGGCCCACGATCTTTAATGGATCCCAGAATAGAAAATGTCTTGGCCCATCACACAACTCTTCTTCTTTGACAAATCAGTCTTGACAAAAATCTCCACCTTTGTCGAGAAGCTTGTCTGAATCTCTTCTTTTTCATCTTTTGTGGAAACCGAATAATCCTGGAACTTCTGAAGAACAACTCTCATCTTCAGCTTTGTTCACTTGCAAAACTCCATGTAAGTAAACAAATCAATGGCTTATTGCCGTTCCTTTTCCCTTTTTTTATCTCTTCCCAATCGGTTTTGTCTAAGAACTGTGAACAAACTAGATTGATTCAACCTTTTTTTTTTTAATTTTCTTGTCAATCTTAACAAAGACTGACTCAGGTGTGAGCTCCGCAATGCTTCTTTCTTCATTAACGAAGCTCCACCTAGCTTGAGTTCAAGCTTTCAACATCTTCAGAGATGACATGCAAGCTCTGAACTTTCCTCCAGGTAACACCTTTGTGAATGCATCTGCTGGATTCTCTGATGTATGTATCTTCAAGATAGTAACGAAACCATCACTAATCACTTCTCGAATGTAGTTATACTTCACCTGTATATGTTTTGTTCTTTCACCACACATCCGATTTTTAGCTAGATAAATGGCACTTTGTGAGTCGCAATAGATCTCCATTGTTTTGAACCCAAATCCCATTTCTACAACTATACCTCTTATCAAGACAGCTTGTCTGCTTGATTCAGATAGAGAAATGTACTCTGATTCAGTCACTGACAGAGCTACAACCTTCTATAGTCTGGATCTCCAGCTAATAGTATTCCCTCCAACCTTAAACACGTAGCCTGAGATTGATTTACGTTTATCTAGGTCTGTAGCAAAGTCAGCATCACAATAACCCGTGATATTAAATTCTGTTGCTTTTGTGAATGTCAAATTTATCTCTGCTGCATCAATTAAGTACTTCATGATCCATTGCACTACTTGCCAATGCATTTTCCCTGGATGAGAGCTAATCATTGCGTACATCAAGCTACCTACTGCACTGGAGTAAGGTACGTTTTTCATATCTTCTCTTTGTTCCTTTTCCTATTCAACTGTTAGTTTCTGTAATTTGAAATGGTTTCCAATAGGAGTTAGAGTTGGCTTACTGTCTGACATACCAAATAGTTTCAGGATATCCTGAATGTAGCTTGTTTGAGACAACACTAATGTTCCCTTTTTATCATCTCTGATAATGTGCATTCCTAGTATTCTGTTTGCAGAACCTAACTCTTTCATTTCAAACTCCCTTGATAAGATTCCCTTAATCTCTATAATCTGCTTCTTATCCTTTGATGCAAGTAGCATGTAGTCCACATATAATAGCAAGAACACAACCTTTTCTATTGAGCATCCTCTAACATAGACACATGGATGGTACTGACTCTTCTTAAATCCTTGTTTGACAATGTAAGTGTCAAATCTCTGATTCCATTCTCTACGTGACTGTTTAAGTCCGTAGAGAGATCTTTTAAGAAGACAGACTTTTTCTTCTTTTCCCTTCACTACATAACCTTCTGGTTGGTTTATGTAGACGCTCTCATTTAGAATTCCATGTAGAAATGCCGTTTTGACATCCAACTGTTCTAGTTCCATGTCAAAATTCACAACTATTGACAGTAATAGTCTAATAGAGATGTGTTTCACTACTGGTGCGAATACTTCGTTATAATCTATTCCCTCTACTTGTGAGAACCCCTTTGCAACTAACATTTCCTTGTACCTTGGTTTCTCAACACCAGGCATCCTAGTCCTTAGCTTATATATCCACTTACATCCGATTATTTTCTGCTTATTAGGTTTGTCAACTAGCTCCCATGTGTGATTTTTAAGCAATGAATCCATTTCATCATCTGATGCTTGGTTCCATTTAAGTCTATCACTACTTCTTGGAGCTTCAGCATAGCTTTTAGGCTCTTCAAAAATCAACAATTTCTGAGCTTGATAAAGCATAGGCAACTAGATCTGCATCTTTATACTTAGATGGTGGTTTTATCTCTCTCCTCTTTCTGTCCCTTGCAAGAAGATAATCATATAAGCTTTTTGATCTTGTCTATTTCATTTCATGACTCCTTGTATCTATTTCATCTAACCATTGACCTGGTTCTGATTCTTCTGACTCCATTTCTTTATTTGATTCCATTGCTAACCTTTCTGAGTCGGAACCCTGATTATCAGTTTGTGGCAAATAACCTGAACTCTCTCCACCCAAGTCTGTAACCCCAGTTGTTTTCTGTTTGTATCCAAGTATTTCTTCCAGGTTTTCTCTAAAAGTGACTCTTCTAGTTGTTAGTCTCTTTTCCTCTGAGCTTTTATGAGATTTTGTGGGTGAAATTGTTTTAATGTCTCTGTAAAACAGTTCTTCATTAAACACAACATCACGACTAATAACTACCTTTTGTTCATCCATTAACCAGACTCTATATCCTTTAGCTTCTAGTCCATAACCCAAGAATATTCCTTTGCTTGCCCTTGGACTTAGTTTATCTTGAACTGAATGAATATAAGCCATGCACCCAAAACTCCTTAAGTGATCATAGCTAGGTTTTGTTGAAGTCCATCTCACATCTGGAATTTCAAACTCAATTGAGCTTGATGGTGATCTATTTATTATCTATGTTGCTATAAAAAAGTTGCTTCAGCCCAGGATTCACTTCCCAATCCACTATGAGAGAGCATACATCTAACCTTATCCATTATTGTTCTGTTCATCCGTTATGATACACTATTTTGCTGTGGTGTATAGGTACAGGTATTGTGCCTCTTAATACCTGATTCTTTGCACAGATTATCAAACTGTTGATTGCAATATTCAAGACCATTATCAGTTCTCAAACACCTGATCTTTTTGCCAGTTTGATTCTCCACCAAACTTTTCCATACTTTAAAAGTCTGAAAAGCCTTACTTTTTGTCTTTAGAAAGTAGATCCATACCTTTCTCGAGTAGTCATCTATAAACATGATGAAATACTGTGCTCCTGACATACTAGGATTATGTTTGGAGACCCCCAGAGATCAGAATGTATGTAATCTAGAACCCCCTTTGAAGTGTGTTTTCCCTTTTGAAAACTTTGTCTGTGTGACTTCCCAAGTGCACATGACTCACATAAACTCATTTCTTTTATTTCATCTTTCTTGAGATATCCTTTCTCAGCAAGATTTTCAAGTGATCTCTTTCCCATATGTGCAAGTCTGTAGTGCCATCTCTTTGTCATGTCCATACTTTGAGTAATAACAGTATTGGCTTGAGGTGATCTGACTGTACCTTTGAGATAGTAAAGTCCATTTATGTAATCTCCTATCATAACAACCCTCTTATTTTTGTAGAAGGTGACTTTAAAATCTTCACCAATGTAGTTACATCCTGATTTTTCCAATTGCCCATAAGATATCAGATTTCTCTCTAAATCTGGGACCTATCTGACTTCTTTCAATATCACACCAGAACCATCTATATTATTGATATGAACCTTGCCGATTCCTTTAACAACACACTCTGAATTGTTTCCCATAAGAACCTTGTTTCCTTCAAATTCTTCTAGATTAAATATTAACTCTTTCCTGGGAGTCATGTGGTAAGTACACCCTGAATCTAGAATCCATTTATCACTATGAGTACATACACTGACAGTCAAAGCTATGGCGTCCTGATTGATGATAGCCATCTTTGCTGAGCTTTGACTCTTTCCTTTATTTCTTTGAGGACAGTCTCCTTTCCACTGATTTGTATCTCCACAAACCCAGCAAGCCTTAGAGTCATCTCCTTGTCTGTTTCTAGATTTGGATCTCCCTTTACTTTTGGATCTTCCATTTGATTTTCTTTTGTTGTTTCTCTTCTCAGACCTGCCTCTAGACTCAACAACTAATCCTTCTGCTGTATATTTCTTCTTATACAACACTCCCTTTTGTATCAAGTTTGCTTCCATACCATAAGCACCAGTTATCACATCATTTAGAGTTAAAGAGTCTAATTTTGCTCCAAACTGAAGTGTATGCACGAGTGGATCAAATAGCGGTGGTAAGCTTGTTAACAAAGCTACAGCCTGATCCTCATCCTTTATCTATACTTTTACACTTCCAGGATCATCCACTAATTTCAGAAATTTGTCTAGATTTGCTTCAATTGTTAGATCTTCATCCATCTTGAAACTTGAGAATTGCTTCTTGAGGTATATCCTGTTTGGTAAAGTCTTAGTCTGATAGTCTCTTTCCAGGACTTTCCATTGGCCTAATGTAGTAGGTTCATGCATCACTTTCCTCAGGGTAACATCTGTAAGACATGAACCTATTAGGCTCTTTGCTCTTTTATCCTTCATAATCCACAAAGGATCCTTTCTTTTCCCAGTAGTTTTCTCACCCTTCTCAATTTCTTTACTATGTTTCACAGATTCTTTGCTATCTTTCTCAGTTTCCTTGCTATCTTTCTCAGTCTTTGAAGTTTCATTTTCTGATTCCTCTAAAACAGAATATAAACCTTGAATTTCGAACTGTCCAAGCATCTTATACTTCCGTAAGCCAAGTCTCCTTTTCCATCAAATTTCTCCATCTCGAATTTCCTGAGTGTAGCCTCCATTAGAGTTCAATATAGATTCGTTTGTTGAGAACCTGCAGAATTGTCAACCAAGTTTGTGATATGAACTACTTGATATCTAGTTCCACTACCTTACTCGATTTCGATTATCGAATCTGAAACAAACGGCCTTTTGCTTTGAAAAATTTGATAATCTGGATTCACGATCTTTGAATCTGACTTTGATTGTTTATGAATTGATGAAGTTCTTTTCTGGTTCGAGCTTCGCTGAGATTAACTTCTTCAAGAATTCAAGCGAAGAATGTAAGTCAATTGATTTCACCTCTCTGTTCTTGCTATCGATCTCTGACTCCTTAAGCTTCGAACCTGAAGCTCTGATACCACTTGTCACAGAAAACGCAGAAACTCTCTCTCACGCTTCAAAGATCGATCACACTCTCAATCACAATAATTCTTTGTTATCGAATTAGATTGAAGAATCTCTCAGAAGAAATACTAACTCTCTCTCAGGTATGAATTCGCAATCTAAGTAAGCAAGACACAAGTATAGAGTTCCCCGATAAATTAGGTACATCTCTCTTCAGGATCAGAATCTAGAATCCACTAATATCTTGTTGTCTCTCTTTACAGAATCTCTCTCTGTTACAAAATGTAGAACAAAATGCTCTGTTTTACGTGAAAAAAGAAGAAGAAGATCAGTGAGTCCTTATACTCACCGTTTTTGCCTATATAACAGTGGTTTGTTAGTTTGTTAAACTAACAAACTTCATGGGCCGAGTTATGAAATAAGCCCACGATCTTTAATGGATCTCAGAATAGAAAATGTCTTGGCCCATCACACAACTCTTCTTCTTCGACAAATCAGTCTTGACAGACGGGCTTATATCAAGTGTCTATTCTCAAAACGATGTTGAGGATTGGTTTGAAACCATATAACTATACATACAATGTTCACATTACGTGAACATGGAAGAGAAAGTGAAGCAAGTTCAATGGAAACGCTAAGGCAAGAAAAAATAGAGCACGAGTGGAAATGCAAAGCACAGCATTAACTATCAACCTTTTCGATGGATCATTGATCATAGCTTTGCCAATATAATATCTCATTTAACTTCTATAAACATGTTCAACATTTTATACTTTTTAAAAATAAAAATTATTCATTTGCTTTAAAAAATCGTAGTAATGCTGTTTTACATATTCGTGTCTAATATGCTTATAAAGTTAATCATTTTTTCTATTCATGTTTTAACGACACTCTAATATAGTTAATTTAGTCACACTTACGATATTCTTACTCAATATTGTTTCAGATTTTCTTCTCATCTTTCCATAAATTTTAATATATTTTCACTCATAGACTGATTTAAAGAAAAAGAAGAGAATTTGCCCTGTAGAGTGTAGCGCAAACATTAATCTAGTTATTGTTAAATAACGATGTTCTCAACTCAATACAGCTGTATATACAATAAATTAACTATTTACAGGGCAATCATTTCGTATTTTGAAGGTGTACGTGTATACGATCGTAAAACAAAATGGTCTTTTGGTTAAAAACAAACTATATATAGAAATTATATTATTATATATGTGGTATGGAAGAAAGAGAGAGTACAGGACGTGAGTAATCACTTTTATTATTAACTTCTTATGTCTTACTTAACATGAACATGAGTTGATATATATAAGGAGTAAAAGGTGGTAACATAGATTATTTGTATACACAATTATTATAGCTATAGGATAGGTAATTATTACCCATATATTTATAACACTCCCTCTTAATTACATGTCGCTAATTTTATATTATGCACTGTCCCATTAAAATCCTTATCGTGGAAAAATCCAGTGAGATAAAAACTATGATGAAGGAAAAAGAGTACAGTGACATAATCTCCCCCTGAAATGATGAATGTCATAAGTTTCGTAGTTGAAACATTCCAATACTTTGAACATGTTTTCTGAATGTTGTCGTAGGAAGTGGTTTCGTAAACAGGTCAGCTGCATTGTCCATTGAAAGAACGTATGGAATATCTACTTCTTGATTCTTCTCGAGTTCTCGTGTGTAAGAGAAAAATCTTGGGAGATTATATTTCGTTTGGTCACTCTTGATATAACCTTCTTTGAGTTTGGCAACACAAGCAGCATTGTCTTCAAACACTTTTATTGGTTCTTTATTTATGATTATTCCGCTTGCTTCTTGTATGTGTTGAGTCATGGATCTAAGTTATACGCATTCTCTACATGCTTCGTGAAGTGCAATCGTTTCTGCATGATTTGACGAGGTAGCAACTAGAGTTTACTTTTGGGAGCGCCAAGAAATTTTAGTGCCTCCAAATGTGAATACATATCAGGTTTGACATCGGGCTTTATGTGGGTCTGATAAATAGCCAGCATCTGCAAAACCAATTAAATAAAAACTAGAATTTCTATTATAAAATAATCTCAAATTAATTGTTCCCTGGAGATAACAAGAGATATGTTTTATTCCATTCTAGTGCCTACGCGTAGGTGACAAGCTGTATCTTGCAAATAGATTATTAGCGAATGCTATATCTGGTCTAGTGCAATTTGCAAGATACATGAGTCCAGCGCTCATATAAGGTACTTCATGACCCAATACCTCTTCATTATCTTCACTCGGTCAAAATGGATCTTTATCGATATTAAGTGATCTATTGACCGTTAGAGTATTCAAAGAAGTTGCTTTATCAATGCAAAATCGTTTTAAGATCTTTTTTGTATAATTTGATTGATGTACAAAAATTACATTTTGAAGATGCTCGATCTGGAGTCCAAGACAGAATTTTGTTTGTCCAAGATCTTTCATTTCAAACTCTTTCTTCATATGAGTTCTTGTCTCATCAATTTCTTTTTGAGTTCCAATTATGTTCAAATCATCAACATATACAGCAATGATCACAAACCCAGATATAGATTTCCTAATAAATACGTAAGGGCATATCACATCGTTGGTATATCCTTTACTCAACAAATATTCGCTTAAGCCATAATACCACATGCAACCGTATTGTTTTAATTCGTAAAGTGATTGTTGTAATTTGACTGAACATATTTCTTTTGATTTTGAATGCAGTTCTTCAGGCATCTTTAACCCTTCTGGGATTTTCATATATATATATATATATATATTCATTATCAAGTGTTCCATATAGATAATCTGTCATAACATCCATTAGATGTATTTCTAGATTTTCAGATGCTGCTAGGCTCATCAAAAATCTGAAGATAATTGCATCCATTACCGGGGAATATATTTCCTCATAATCAATTCTCGGTATCTGAGAAAAACCTTGGGAAACAAGTCGAGCTTTATACCTTGTTACCTCATTTTCTCATTTCTTTTTCGAACAAAGACCAATTTATGTCAACAGGTTTAACGTGTTCAGACATTATGTAAATATGTCCAAAAACCTTTCTTTTATTAAGGGAGTCTAATTCAGCTGTCATGGTTATTTTACTTCTCCTAATGAGGTCTTTTTGGCATTTTAATATAGATTTTGGATCTAGAGCATTATTTTCATTATCAATTATTTTTGATACAGAAATGAGAAAATTCCATAATCATCTTCTATTTTGTTTCTAACCCGAATATTTTCGTTTTGGGCATAGTTGATGGCAATCTCATGGTTTTCTTTATTTTTGTCTTCATGACTTTTCTCTTTTTGAATTGGTTCTTCTGGACCATTTTTATTTATCTCTTCCAAATTCTTTTTCTTTCGGGGATTCTTATCTTTTGATCCAATTGGTCTCCCCCTTTTCAACTGAACCTTAGGTTCATTTGCTATATTTCCATCATTTTGTTATTCCGGAACAATAACTCTTGATGCAACATTCACAACGAATATATATGATTTAGTTACCTTTCTTGTATCGATGAACGCATCTGGTATCTGATTTGCCATATTTTGTATATGCATAATTTTCTGAACTTCTAGTTCACGTTAATTTTTAAGAGGATCAAGGTGCAACAATGATGGTGTGCACCATGTAATATCTTTTGGAACGTTTTTAGTTCCTCCCCCTAACTCTGGAAATTGATCTTCATTCAAATGGCAATCAGCAAATCATGCCGTAAACATATCACCAATATTTGGTTCCAGATACCTAATTATACTTGGTGATGTATACCGATTTATATTCCCAATCTCCTTTGTGGTCCCATTTTTGTTCTTTGTGGCGGTGCTATAGGGACAAAAACTGCACATTCAAAGACACAAAGATGAGATATATATGGCTTATGACCATATATTAATTCTAAAAGGAGTATTTATGATACGCACTTGGTCTTATTTGAAATAGTGCCGCATCATGCTAAATTGCATGACCCCATATTGAAATTGTGAGTCTTGTTCTCATTATTAATGACCTAGCAATAATCTGTAACCATTTGATTAAAGACTCAGTCATGCCATTTTGTGTGTGAACATGTGAGACTGGATCTTCATAAAAGAGTTTCATTTCTAGCACATCTCGCATTTGTAGCATAAAGTTCTTCCAAATGCAACCTGTTATTGCCTGGTGTAGTTGGACCGAGAATTAGCATTGTGAGTATGATGTTCTCGGCCTTCATACACTTGGTTGGATCCATATTGTAGTTCACTAACAACACTGGCCATGTATCATACTTGGTGTTTTGTATTAAGAATTGATTCATCCCATCACTAAAAAGACCAAGCCTCAGGTTTCTAGCTTCAGCTGCAAACTCCGGCCACTTGTCATTAACCTTTGCTAGAATCCATGTCTTCTCCTCACCAGTGTGTTTGTCCCCTTCCTATATAGATTCATTGCATCTTGGACAGCTTACCATATCCTCATTATGATTGTGATAAAGAACATAGTCATTCTTCCAGGCATCAATGATTTCATACCCAATACCAAAAATCTTCAAGAACTACGTCATTTCATCAGTCGACTTAGGAAGCACATTTTTCTCCGGCAGCATGTCATGGACTTGCATGAGAAGCTGATCGAAGTAGTTTTCACACACTCTACTTTTTACTTTGATTCTGTAAAGCCTCATGATTGTAGAAACCTTGGTGTAGTTGAGACATGTTAGGTATAGTGGAGTTTCAGCATCCTCTAGCTTCTTTCTAAACTTAGATTATTCGACAGTTTCATCATCTTAAAATAATATGTAGTCTAACCTTCAGACATTTCACTGGATACCCTCTCCAAAAATGTAGTCCTAATCAAATTGTAATCGTCATGCTCATATATGGGTACTTCAGTAGTCTTATCTGACCTTATTTCTCCATGCTTACTCCAACATTTATTTCTCTTGCACTTCTCACCCTGCCCCTGTATCACTAGATGATCCAACATTCCCTAGTGGTTGGTGGAAAACATTGCCGCAGTGTGTACACATGTAGAACATTTGAGAAGTATTTCCTAGTTTCTTTGCTGATTCAGACACAAAACTAGTTGCTCCTTGCTCGTACTCAAGGCTAGCCCTACAAGGTAAGTTCAACTGCAAGAATAACACTCATAAATCAATGAATACATACAAATTAAGTCCGTAATTATATATATTAAACAGAAACAAATTCGTACCTTGGTAACCATACCCAAGTCTTATCCATGTTACCACAATAATTTCATACCTCCAAAAGAAATATACACACAAAAATTCACCCAACAGCCACATAAATAACTCTACAAAAACACATAAACAACTCTAGACAAAATCAAATCTTAGTTGATGAGATACCTCTAAAGTTTTTGTTTCTTCTTTGTTTGATGATTTCAAACTGCAAAAGATAAGAATAATGATAATCGGTTAAACTAATACAACCTAAAAGAGAACTTGTCGACTACTGGAACTTTGTAGTGAAGAACTTCTTACAATAACAAATTCTTCTGTGTAAGAGATAACAAATCGACACACACTATGTAATATACAAATTCCAAATCAACACAGTAACACATGTACAAATATATCATAGTTATTACCTTCGAATCGAACAAGTTTTCAGGAGGAGAAGTTTACTCTTCGACTGTACGAGTTAGATATGTAACGTCCCAACCGCCACCTTAATGGACCTCACATCCTCTCGAAGCCTATGGGCCCACTTTACTGGCCTAATGGTTGGTCTATACGCTATGTCCTAGAGGTTTTCATGACTTTTTACCAACCCTACAAATCACCACATGATCTTTCCCGTGTTTTGTTCTCACTTAAATGGTTCTAAAAATCACTTCCCAAAATGTCACACATCCTTAAACTAATCAAGCTCACACATGCTTAACCATGGAGTTCTCTTTGGACAAGTGACCGAAAAGATAGGTTTAATTTGGTGACATAGGTGGCCAAATCAATTCTTTTAGATCTCTCTGCACGCACCACCATATATCATATATTCTGAAGCTGAGGTATTACAATTCACCCCCACTAACAGACTGGAACGTCCTTATTGCGTACCAAGATCATCATCTTTGACGGTGTGAGACCTTTTGTCTCCAGACACGTCTGGGTTTTTTTTGTATACCGCTTGTAGCACACCGACCGCCACCTTAATGGGTCCCACGTTCTCTTCCACCTTATCGGCTTGACAGTCAGTACACTACGTATGAGAGATTTTAAAGACTTGTTTACCGACCCTACAAATCACCACATGATATTTTCCTGTGTATTGTCCTCATTCGAACAGTTCCGAAAATCACTTCCTAGAAGGTCTCCCAACTTTCAACTACTCCAGCTCAAGCGCACTTAACCCTTAAGTTCTCAGTTTGATAAGTGACTAAAAAGATAAGTGCAGTTTGGTGATATAGGTTACCAAATCATTTCTTCTAAACCTCTCTGCATGCACCAGCATATATTATATTTTCTGAAAGTGGGTGTTCCACAATGCATATACAATATGGAATAAAAATGATTAGTGGGAAAATGTTTGAGTGTTTTAAGTACCTTTTGTCACTATTATTTTTATAAATATCTTTTGTTACACTTGGATATAAAATTTATCTTTTGTTATTTCAGTAATTCTGCTTTTGAAGTGCTATTTTTTTTGTTTTCTGGATTTGTGGTTGTATTATAGAATTTATTTGATCAAAAGTTGATAAATTGGTATGAGATGAATATTTTGATCAATGGGTTCATAAAGATTTTGTTTTTGTTGTAGCGATTTGTTCAAGTATCAATTGTTATGGATTTTATAAATGTGACAAATCTATTCATCATTACTAATTTGCAATATGTTGGGTTTTGATTGAACTAATTTATCAATGTTTTGAATTTCTTATCATAATTTAGAGTATTCAATTAGCGATATTGTTGAATTGGCTAAGTATTTGGATTAGGGATTTAGGATTCTGAATTGGCTAAGTACTTGTAATTTCAAGAAATTGTCTCCGTGACAGTATAGTTCAATTTTGTTGTGTTATAACATAATAAATTGGTGTAATGAATAAGTGTTGATGTATGAAACTTAGTATTTTTGTTGAAGTATATCGTGATGAATAATACAACTCTTTGTGCATTTGTCATTAGGTTTTGTATTTAAGCTTTTATATTTTTCCTTCTCGAAGCTTTTTGTTTGTTCTGTCCATATTTTATTTTGCTAATCACAAAATCTTGATTCATTGATTCATTTTAGGTTGAGCTGCATTTCTTCTCATGTCTGTGGTTTCAGTTTCGATTCATACCCGGTTTTTTAAAATTGACTTTCACTTTAACTTGATTCTAATCATAAATAACCAATCAAAAGTCCAGATGGAAACCTAACCAAAATACCAAATCAAAGCTTGGTTTCTAACAGAAGTTAATTTCGAGCTAGGTGGGTTTAGTCCTACAAATTTGTATCCGTTTTTATTTTCTCGGAAAGACTGAGTTTCGCTGTATTTTCCTGAATATTTTTCCTGAATAGCTTCGCTGTTTCGAAGGAGAAATTGTCTTTTTCCTGCTTCATAATTCATGTGATTGTCGAAAGGAGAAGCAAGCTTTAAACCAAAAGCTTTCTTATCTGTAATTTTCCTTTTTCACTGGTTTTCTAATTTAAGAATTTAGTGGTTTCACTTTGAACTTTTTTTTTCTCCTGCAGCTACACGATAAGTAGTCTCTTCAATTCATCGCTGGAATAATGCCGAGGAAGCGATCTGGAGTATATAAAGATTGAACATGTTGACTCTGATAGCAACACGTTCGACATGCCTTCGAGGAATGCTTCAATCAGACTGGTATGCGAAACATTTTCTCTCTACCTCTTTCCTCTTACCCCAATAAAATCAATCTGCCTTAAAGATAAGTTTGCGCCTCATAGTCCTGGCTATGTTCTTATGATGTATTCAAATCTAATCAGTATTCCTTTCAGTATAATTAGATGTTGAGCTCACTGGACTTCATTGATTGACTAGAGATATAGGTTATAATTCTTATCATAAAATAGTACTATAATCCTGAAACTACTAAATTGATAAACACTTATCACCAATACCTTGGATATGTGTGCGCTCACTTTCATTGTTTCATAATGTAGAGAAAGAAGGTACGTAGTTAACATTTTATTGTTGATAACCCAACAAATTTCAATGTAATTTTGTTCAGTGACTTTGGTCTGGTTGCCTTGTATAATTGATATTGCCTTTAATGTTAAAGTGATATATGAATGGGTCTCTGATCTCATCGATTAGATTATTTGCTCGTGAGTTCCTTAGTGATTTCTAACATTTTAAGGGTTTATTATTTGGAATTAGATAGATTTCTTGTAATTTCTTAGCTAACATATAGAAAACGTTTTCTATGTTTATAGTTTTTTGAGAGTATGGCATTGATACTTGCCATTATTAACGTATTATATATCTCACTTTTCTAGTTTTAGGAACTTGAATTTGTCTAACAACACTTCTACAGACAGATCATAAGGTCCATTCTTTTAGTTAGTTACTTATTTTTATTTCTCTTATTGGTAATATCTTCTTGACGTGTTATTTTGTCTTTTCATGATCTAATAGTTGGTCTTGCAACATCAAAGTCTGGCAATTTGACAGGGTCTAATGGCATTTAGGAAAAAATAATCCTAAAGCTGATTTAGTTTCTCTCTCAAGGAATGGATTACCTAGCTTCTTCCTATAAGAATCATGCTTGGTAAATTATGATTGAGAAATTATTTTGTCATAATTATCTCTAGTATTTGTAGAAATCTGCAGCAAAAGGTTTGTACTCTTTTCTATCTACGCTTACCATGTCCTCCATTAACATTATATGGCTCACAAGTTGTTTCACAAGATCAAAATAGACATCTATTTGATGTCTTTACGTTTTATTTTATCCTTTATTAAATACTTGCCTCTCTAGGTTAAGGCTTGGATAAAGACAAGTCTTGCGCCTGGCTTGGGAGTTGTTACAAAATACTTATCAAAGAGGTATAGAGTAGTCAAACTTTGAGTACTTTGTCGACCTTCATCCTTTGTATTCTTGTTACTGATTCGATTATATTCTTTGAATAGTGATATTTTAATTTTGAAAACTTGTCTTACATATCCATGTAATTTTGTATTTAGCAATCTAGATTTTTATGTTGTAATTTAACATTTTGTATTCAGGTTGAGGTACTTAAGAACATTCTGGAGCTAAAGTGCAAGGAGAAAGAATCCACAGAAGCTCGGACTAAAGAAACATAGTGATAGAAAATATTACAGCGATAATATATAGTTATAGTGAACACAAACAATTGCTTTCTTTAGAGTGAACACTGCTACGTGGTAAATAAATCTGACTGAATCGTGTATTATAACAGAACTAAGCGAAGCACTTAAGGAGGAATTCCAGCATGGTGTGGACGGGCCAACCTACTCCACCAACGATGAACTATTGGTTGATTCGATGTTTCTAGACTTCAAGAGCCTTAGCTAAAGGTTCGATTTGCAGAAAAAAAAGTTTAAAGCAGGATGGAGTTCTCTGGTCAATCTCACCTTGCATTGAACAAGTACAATGAACATGTGAGTCCTCTCGTGAAATCAAAGATGCTGTTGGAGGTGTTCTTTAGAAATCAAAAAGATACAGAAGGGTCGGAATGTACGGATTCATGTGTTTTGGGAGATTTATATATATGAATTGGTTTATTGTTTTCTGTATGTTTTGAGCAACAAACTACAATTATTTACAGCAACTAATATATGCTTGTTGGATTGCAATATATAGCATAAACTCATGATTATTGTTCGAAATATTACATCGATAGTATATAGTTATAGAAAATACTTTTACAACACACGAAAAAAGCTCTAATAAAATATATTACAGCGTTAAATACATGTTATGAATTTATATGTAATAACAAAACACTTACGCTATTAAAGTGTCATAAAATAGCATACAGAAAATGATATTGTATATAGGGGAGCAAAGATAGCTCCGACAAATATAGCGTTTACAAAAACGCTATATATTACATATGATAGGGTTTATCCTGAGCTAACAATGCTCATTTTTGTTGTAGTATAATAAACCTAATATCTTAAAATAGAGAGACAATTTTACTATATAAATCATTCAAAGAATTTTATAATATTTTCATCAAACCAGTATCGTTACAAATTCAAAACAATAAACAAGAAGAAAAAAAATGTCTAAACTTGCTCAAAGTTATTTTATATTGGCGGGGCAAAGTTTCAAAAATACATATAATGCTCTTATGATGATAACATTGTTTCTGGTAATATTTATGGCACATGTATGTTATTCAAACACGGTAGAGATTTGTTTCAAACACTGTCCAAACAAATGTTTGAAAGCTGCAAAAAATGCAACTCCTGATGTTTGCGAAAAAGCATCCAAAAGAATATGCAACGAAGCTCAATTCGGTCATGAACTGTTTTTTAATCCATGAAGGGATTCAACAAAAAAATTTCCAATCTGTACACCTCTTGAATAGTTTGATACAAGTTGCTCTTAAATTATTTATCTTATAAAATCACATAACATAATGTTTTTTCTTCTTTTTTTTATTCACAGTTCTTCGTTAATATATAGATATATTTGTATCGTTTTATCTCATTTATTTATAAAAACAATTTTATAATTTTCATTTTTACTTTATTCCTTTGGCAAAAGCTATGTCTATATTTTTAAAAAAATTCATAATAAACAACTTTATCATATGAATTATTATTTAAATAGTTATACTCTAATTAAATTAAATTATTTTTTAAAATAAGACAAAACAAATATTCCATAATCTGCATCATGTTCAAAAATATTCAATTAAAAAAATTAGCATGTTAACAAAAATACCAGAAATAATGGTAATGCACCACATAGATAAAAAGAAAAGAGTTGGTATAATTTATGCAATATGAATAGGATATGATATAAAATACGATTAGTCAGACAATATTTGAGTGTTTTTCGTATCTTTTTTCACTACATTTTTTGTAAACATCTTTGTTACGCTTGAATGTGGAATTTATCTTTTATAATTTTACAAACTTGTGTTGGTATTACCAGTTTAAAATAAGATTAGTCAATTTTAAATTTTTTCTTGGGTTTATAAAACACGATTAGTACCCTATGTGTTCAAAGCTAAATGTCAGAGATATGAGAGTGTTTAATGACCAATAATTGAATTTATCAAACAAACATGTCATATCAAAGTTGAGTAACTCTATTATAAATTAGTTATGTCGACATAAATTTATATTTTTCGTATCAATTCAAAATCTGTAGGATTGTTTGATGGAACGTTAAGTTAGTACTTAAATTACTTTTTTATTAGTATATCATAATTTTCCACCCATAATAACATTTGTTTTACATAAAAGTCAAGTTAACACTAAAAAAAAATAACTTCCAGAAAAATATTTAATAAAATCTCTTAAAATAGATAACTAACTCCCAAATAATAAATTTTGAATCTCATAAAATAGAAAGAAAATTTTACTATATAAATCACTGAAAGCACTTTACATTAATTTTATTATCTAACTAATCTTGTTGCAATTCAAAACAATAAACAAGAAGAAAAAAATTGTCTTAACTCTCTCAAAGATATTTTATATATGGCGGGTCAAAAATTTAAAAATACAGACGATGCTGTTAGGATGATAATATTGTTTCTGATAATATTTTTGGCTCATATATATCATTCAAGCACAGTAGAAATTTGCCTCAAACACAGTCTAGACCATTGTTCAAAAGCTGCAAAAAATGCGATGCATGATGTTTGCAAAAATTCTTGCAAAAGAATGTGATACAAAGCTCAATTCAGTTATGATTTGTATTTTAATCGAGGAAGAGATGCGACAAAAAAATTTCTAATTTGCAGAGCTCTTGAATAGTTAGATACAAGCTGTTCTTATATTCTTTTTCTTATGTAATCACATAACATAATATTTTTTTGTATTCATTTGTTTATATATAGATACACTTGTATCGTTTGATCTCATTTATTTATAAAAACCAACTTTATAATATGCATTTTTTATTTTTGTTGAAGTATGAAATTTATTCATCAACGAAAAGAATATTTACAAGAAAACAGACTGTAAAGAATTAATTTTATATTGTTTTAAAGAAATAAAAAATTGATATTCAACTCATCCTCACTTGGAACCATCTTTGAATTAGGCAATGATGCCTATGAGGAGCAGACTAGTGAATCGAGTAGATGCGATTGCGGGTTGTTTTATCGATGAAATGTGTGAGAACTTGGATAGAAGAATAGGCGCGACTATGTATCTTTGCGTTACGCTCACGCCACACATAATATACCAGTGTTCAAAACATCTCGAGGAGGACGGAATCTGTTGTAACACGTCGCATGGTGGAAAGGGCTGTGATAGTATCAGTTCTATCCGGTGTGACGTTAAAGCTTGAGAATCCCGCACAGAGTTCATACCAAATGGAGAAGGCAAATGGACAAGCAAATAATAAATGATCACGTGTCTCATTCCTCTCACCACATAAAACACAAGCTTGTTCCTTCTCCCAAAGGCACATTCTATCTCCAATGGACAACCTATTTTTAATCGATAGCCAAGCAATAGATGAGAAACGTGGTGTACCTTGGGGAAACCAGATAACATTACTTCAAAACACTGTTGGTTGTGCAGTCCGCATCTATTTCCTGGTGGCTGTAGAGGAGAATGACTCACTGTAAATGTCTAGACTATGAAGCCAAAGGTAGAAATCATCTGCAGCCCTTTGAACATGAACAAGTTGAGCTCGAAAAGTTGCGATGATGTCACCAAAACCCTTGCCACGAACTAGTGGAAAACAGGAAGATTCAAAGACAGCATCATGGACCTGAGGAGAGCAAGGGACCCGAAGATAACGAGTACTAAATTCACCTATCTTATTAATATGTTTATCCAATGGACTCCAATTATTAAACCAAAAGAAAGCTTGCTACCAGATTTGATAGAAGCTTTCATGAAAGAGTAGGCAAGGGATCGAAGCTTTAAGAGCTTATGTCAGATCCAAGAGCCTTTGCTACGACTTCTTACCTCCCAAAAAGAACCATTCTTCAAAAAATTACTGTCTATCCAACCCACCCAAAGAGAATCCTTTGAAATGAATAATCTCTAATCCATTTTAGTGCAAAAATAGTTAAAGAAACACAAAGTCAACGCGGACCCAAACCATCGTTGTCATGAGCTAAGCAGACATCACACCAGGATACTTTGGCTTTATTTGAGTTAGTTGGAGTACCTGACCAAAGAAATGTAGAGAAATGTCGATCGATCTCATAAAGGTAAAGATTGGGAAGTTTGAATGATGCACACCAAAAATTTGCAATGCTATTGATTACCAACTTTATGATTTGCAAGTGACCTGCAAATGATAAACATTTTGTTGCCCAAGAGTTTATATGAGCCTTTACCTTATCTATTAGAGGCACATGTTCAAGCCTCAACATCGACTTAGTAGTTAGAGGCAATCCAAGGTAATAGATATGTAAGCAATCCTAAAAAATTCCTACATTGCTAGCAGCAGATATAAGAACCGGACTTGATTACCCTCCCAAGAATATTGAAGATTTGGCTGGGTTAATAAACAGTCCAGACATATCTCCAAATTTCTTCAAAATCTTAACGATCCCTGCCAAAGATTCAGCCTTGCCATCCATAAAAATAAGAATATCATCAGCAAAACATAAATGTGTGATATTATTTTCCTTACAGTAAAGATGATATTCAAACCGTGAAAGTGTGACTGCTTGGTTCAATAGTTTAAAGAGAAGATTGTTTAAGACGGCATATAGATATGGAGATAAGGAACATCCTTGGCGAATACCTCTTGAGCTTCAAAAAAAAACGTTAAGCTCACCATTCATTGAAACTAAAAACATGGTCGTGGATATGCAGACCTATACCCACTTGACAGATAAATCAGGGAGGCCCATCGCTTTTAATATTGATACAATGAAACTCCAATCCATCGCTTCGAAAGCTTTCGCTATGTCAAACTTGATTGCACACCGTGATGGGATATTAAGTTTGTGATAATCCTTAACCAATTATGTAGCAAACAACACATTTTTCAACAACAATCTCTTTTTATCAAACACACACTGATTAGGCTCTATGGCTGTTGACAAAAGTTGTTTAAACCGGTTGGCTAGATGCTTGGAGGTAACCTTGTAGAACAGATTACAGCAAGCAACATGCCTATTGTCAAGCATGGATAGTGGAGAGGAGCTCTTTGGGACTACTCTTGCGGGAAGGAAACAATAAATAAAGAAAAATTGCAATGCAGTGATAAAGTCTGGTCCAATCACTGACCAAGTTGACTTATAGAACTCCATTGTATAACCATCATGACCCACGATTTGTTCAATGGCATAGAGAACACCACTTTCTGAATTTCTCTAGGACTTATAGGGGCAACAAGAATTTCAGATACTGAAGCAGGACACCGATAATCAATCAGATCTCAGAGAAAAAAGCAACAATCCTTAGAAGAACAAGCATTGTCCGCTTGAAAAAAATCTCAAAAGTAGGATACTGCCTCTTGTTTTATAGCTTGGGCATCTGTGAGAATTTCACCATTCTGAAACTATAATTTTTTTCTGGCATTACGAGCTACTCTCGATTGGGAGGCTCTATAGAAGAAAGACATGTTCTTATCCCCCTTTTTCATCTACTTAATGCACAATTTTTGTCTAGAAAATTTCTCTTTGATAGAGGCCAAATGTTGCCATCTCAAAGTGGCATCATCAACAACTTCAGAATGCAAGGTATCAGAAGATCGAAGAGCTTTCTCCTGCCTAGAGCAAAGAGCTTGAAACGCTTCCTTGACACAAAGAAATATATCACCATAATTGTCTTTGTTGAGTACATGGAGAACTGGCTTTAGAAGTTTCAATTTTCTTATGAAACATTTGAAGGGCTGATCTTGAGTGATACAACAGAGAAGTCTGCTCCCAGAGCTGCTGCACCTAAGGGAGAAAAGCTTGGTTACTCGTCAGATAATTAAAAAACATAAACGGCCTCCCTAGAGTGAAGCGATTGCTCTATCAAGTGAACCAAAGCACAAGAGTGGTCTGAAATACGTCCTGCCTCAAATACTGAATATGAATGGAAAGACCTGCAACCATTTTTCACTTACAAGGATACGGTCAAGCTTCTTGCTAATCCGGTTATGATCCTATTTGTTAGACCATGTAAACAACGGACCAGCACCAGCCAAGTCAATGAAATCACATTGAGATACCACATGTTGGAACTGCAACATACCCGTAGGATCTAATCGAGACTCACCAGTTCTTGAGGTTCATGAGGGGAGAGAATATCATTAAAATCACTCAAGAGAACCCACGGTAGATCCAAATATTCATATGTAGCTCGAATGTCAACTAGGTACTGCCAAAGAACTCGTTTGTCCATATCAAAATTTGAATTCATACACTTCTGTGCACATGAATACCTCAATCGTTGCTCGCAACTTAATTCCAAGAGTAATATGTTAGGCACCCTTTACTAAGATGGTGGCTTCAATGACATCAAATAAACACACCCAAATTCTGTCCAACTTGTGGTGCTCAAAATTTGTTACTATTTGCGAGTCCCTGAAAACAGAATCTTGCACTTGTTGAAAATTATCTTATTAAATTTGAGTCTCAAAAAGACAGCCAAAAACTGGTTTGAAATCTTTAATCCACTAACAAAATGCATAATGTTTGAGTGGAGAGTTTAACCCACGTAGCTCCCATCCTAAAAAAGAGATCATTGCTTCCTGGAGGAAGCTTTCTTAACTTCATTCTAACAAGTCGCAATATTTAAGTCTTTAGTGTGTACAATCAGAGTCTTTTGACACTTTCCTTTTCTCTGTCTAGCATACCACACCATATCACCATCTTCCTTAATCACATTAAGAACATTATAATATGAAAGAATATAAGATGAAGGAACTTTTTCTACTGCAGAGGGGGAAGAAGGAAAACTTTTACCAGAACGTTTAAGAATTGTCCATTCACTTTGCTCATTGCTCTCGACATTACCAACCTCGATATTCTTAGTGGATTTGGGAACATGTTTAACAATTCCAGATTGAATAACAGTGACTTCAGTAGATCCAACCAAAGCAACCTCTAGGGATTCAATATGCAAAAAAGTAGAATTAGAGTTCCCAAAAGAAGGAACCTTTTCAGATGGGTCAGGAGAAGTTGTAGCAAGGCTGTTGTTTAGTAAGACAATAACACCAAAATGTGACTTCATGTGAGACACAACTGCATCTCACTGCGAGATAATAACTTCAACATATTTCTTTTGCAGTAAACATTCCCTTTGGCTATGACCTTATTTACTCCAAGACTGACATCTAGGAGGAAGAGAAGGGAATAAAGCTTGAACCAAAGAAGAGGAGTGTTATCGATATTTTATATGGAAGTTGACATTCTAAGTTGACATTGATTAAAACTCGAGCAACATCAAAGTATAGGTATTTCTTTGTGCTTGGATGAAGCTTAATTGGGTCCCCAATGTGACTCGCCAAATAGTTGAGGCCCTTGCATGTGAATATGTGGCTCGGAACATCCTTGAAATCAACCTACAAAAGGGATATATTTTATATTCGGATTCTGATGTATAATGTCAGGTGACCACGCACTGACAAGTAAGGGGATGTCACCAATGTGCCAATTCTTCATGCAGAGAACACGAGACCATGTAGGTTCATCATCAGTTTGAAATAGGACTGCTTTAGGATTGATGAAATTAGCATCAATTTTCAGATTCTTCTCTTGATTCTGCTAGATTATGTTCACACTGGCTTGTATTGTGCCGATGTGAGGAACATCACCAATAAAGTCACCAAATCTGTTTTTTTGGTGAGCTAACTATCTATAAACCAATTAATCATTGATAGTTGATTTTTAAATACTTGGTTGTATAGTAAAAAAACATATGATAAGCCAATCTTTTATCCCTAAAACCATTATCATAGATTAGAAAAAATATTTGATTTAAAACGAAACCACACATTTTTTGTTAAAAAATAAAAAATTTCAATAACCAAATTAATAACAAACTTGTGTTGATATAACCAATTTAAAACAAGATTAGTCAATGTTAACTTTTTGTTGGGTCTATAAAACACCATTAGTAACCTATGTGTTCAAAATAAAATGTCAAGAGATATGAGAGTGTTCGATGACCAATAACGGTATTTAACGAACAAACATGTCATATTACAGTTAACTAACTATACTTTAAATTAGTTATGTCGACCCAAGTTTATATTTTTGCATCAATTGAAAATATGTATATTTCTTTGATGAACTACGTTAAGTTGGTATTTAAATTAATATTTTTCTTATTTATTATAATTGTCCACCCATAATAACATTTTGTTTACCTAAAAAGTCAAGTTGACACTAAACAATAATAACTTCCAGAAAATATATAATCAAATCTCTTAAAATAGATAACTAACTTCCAAATAATAAATCGAATCTCTTAAAATAGAGAAATTTTTTTACTATATAAGTCACTAAAGGGACTATACATTAATTCTAATCAAACTAATCCTGTTACAAATTCAAAGAAAAAACAAGAAGAATTTTTTTTATCTTAACTCGCTCAACATTAATTTATATATGGTGGGGCAAAGTTTCAAAAATACATACAATGCTCTGATGATGATAATGTTGTTTCTGGTAATATTTATGGCACATGTATGTCACTCAAACACAATAGAAATTTGTCATAAACACTGTCCAAACCAATGTTTAAAAGCTGCAAAAAATGTGACTCCTGATGTTTGCATAAAAGCTTGCAAAAGAATATGCAACGAAGCTCAATTCAGTCATGAACTGTTTTTCAATCCAGGAAGAGATGCGGCAAAAAATTCTCCAATCTGCAGAGCTCTTGAATGGTTTGACAAAAGCTGCTCTTAAATTCTATTTCTTATGAAATCACATAACAGAATGTTATTTTTATCTTTTTATTCGTAGTTCTTCGTTAATATATTGATATATTTGTATTGTTTTATCTCATATATTTCTAAAAAATACAACTCTATAATACATTTTTTGTTTATTTCTTTGGAAAAAACTATATATTTTTTTATATTCATAATAAGCAACTTTATCATATGCATTATTATTTAAATATTTATACTCTAATTTACTAAATTAGTCCTAAAGTAAGAAAAAAAATATTCCAAAATTTGTACCATGCTTAAAATTTCATTAAAAAATAGCATGTTAACAATAATATCATAAATAATAGTAATATACCACACTTTTAACAATAAAAAAATAGAAAGATTTGATATATGCAATATGAATAGGATATGATATTAAAAATGACTACTCAAACAATTTTTGAATGTTTTTTGTATCTTTTGTCACTATTTTATTATTTAATCAACTTTATTTTTTTTTGGTAAGCTAACTATCTAATAATAAAATTATCATTGATAGTCGATTTTTAAATGTTTGGTTGGATAGTAAAAATTAAGAATATGTTAAGCCAAACTTTTATCTCCAAAAGCATTACTGTGGATTAGAAAAAGCATTCACTTAAATAGCAAACTACACATTTATTGTTGAAAAATAAAACAATTCAGTAACCAAATTAATTACAAAATTGTATTGATATAACCAGTTTAAACAAGATTAGTCAATTTTAACTCTTTGTTGAGTTAAAAAACACCATTAGTATCTTATGTGTTCAAAATCAAATGTCAGAAATATGTGAGTATTTTATGACTAATAATAGTATTTAACGATCAAACATGTCATATTAAAGTTGGCTAACTCAACTTTAAATTAGTTATGTTAACACAAGTTTATATTTTTGCATCATTGAAAATATGTATGTTTCTTAACGAACTACGTTAAGTTTATACATAATTACTCATTTTCTAAAAGTATCATAATTGTCTACCCATAATAAAGTTTTGTTTACCTAAAAATTCAAGTTGAAACTAAACAAAAATAACTTCCAGAAAAATATTTAATCAAATTTCTTAAAATAGATAACTAACTCCCAAAAGCTAAATGAAATCTCTTAAAATAGAGACAATCTTATTATATAAATCACCAAAAGCACTCTACATTAATTCTAATCAATCTAATCTTGTTACAAACTTTAAACAATAAGCAAGAATTTTTTTTTGCCCTAACTCGTTCAAAGTTATTTTATATATGGCGGGGCAAAGTTTCAAAAATAAATACAATGCTCTGATGATGATAATGTTGTTTCTGGTAATATTTATGGCACATGTATGTCATTCAAACACAATAGAGATTTGTCTTAAACACTGTCCAGACCAATGTTTAAAAGCTGCAAAAAATGCGACTCGTGATGTTTGCAAAAAAGCTTGTATAAGAATGTGTAATGAAACTCAATCGAGTCATGAGCTATATTTCAATCAAGGAAGAGATGCAACAAAAAAATCTCCAATCTGCAGAGCTCTTGAATGGTTTGATACAAGCTACTCTTAAATTCCCTTTCTTATGAACTCACATTAAATAATATTTTTTTTCATGCATAGTTCTTTGCTAATATATAGATATATTTGTATCTTTTCATCTCATTTATTTATAAGAAAATAACATTATAATATGCATATTTAGTTTATTTCTTTGGCAAAAACTATGTATTTAATTTTTAAAATTCGTAATTAGCAACTTTATCATATTCATTATCATTTAAATATATATAATCTAGTTCAATAAATTATTTAAGACAAAATAAATATTCTAAAATCTGTACTATGTTCAAAAATGTTCAATTAAAAAAACTAGCGTATTAACAATAATATTAGAAATAATGGTAATACATCATACTTTTAAAAAATAAAAAATATTAGAAAAAACATTCACTTAAATAGCAAACTACGCATTCTTTGTTAAAAAATAAAAAATTTCAATTACCAAATTAATTACAAACTTGTGTTGATATAATCAGTTTAAAACAATATTAGTGAATTTAACTCTTTATTGGGTCTATAAAACATTATTAGTATCCCATATGTTCAAACCAAATGTTAGATATGAGAGTGTTTGATGACCAATAATTATATTTAATGAACAAATATGTCATATTAAAACTGACTTACTCCACGCTAAATTAGTTATGTCGACACCGATTTATATTTTTTGCATCAATTGATAATGAGTATGTTTCTTTGATGAATTACATTAAGTTGGTACTTCAATTATTGTTGGTCTTAAATATATCATAATTGTCATCCCATAATAAAATTTTTACCTAAAAAGTCAATTTGTCATTAAGCAAAATTAACTTCTAGTAATTATTAAATCAAATCTCTTAAAATATATAACTAACTCTGAAATAATAAACTGAATCTCTTAAAATACAGATGTAATTTTACTATATAAATCACTAAAAAACTCAACATTAATTTCACATAGAACCAATCATGTTACTAATTAAAAAAATTAACAAGAAGAAAAAAATAGTCTAAACTCGCTCAAAGTTATTTTAGATATGGGGGGCAAATTTTAAGAAATACATACAAGGTCTGATGATTATAATGTTTTGTCTCGTAATATTTATGTGACATGTATATCATTCAAACACGGTAGAGATTTTTCTCAAGCATTGTCTAGACCAATGTTGAAAGCTGTGAAAAATGCGATTCCTGATGTTTGAGAGAAAACTTGCAAAAAAATGTGCAATGAAACTCAATTCAGTCATTAACTATTTTTTAATCCAGGAAGAGAGACGACAACAAAAAAAACTCCCATCCGCAGAACTCTGGAATGATTTGATACAAACTGATTTTAAATTCTGCTTCTTATGAAATCACATAACACAACTTTGTTTTCTTTGTATTCATAGTACTTCATAGTTCTTCGTTAATATATATATATATATATAAACTTTATAATTTATTTTTTTAGTTTATTTCTTTGGCAAAAATTATATTTTGAAAAAAATAATAAGCAACTTTATGATATTCATTATTAATTAAATATATATACTCTAATTCGATAAATTATTTTCAAAAGTAAGAGAAAATAAATATTCCAAAATTACCATGTTCAAAAATGTTTAGTGTTGTTAACCAAAATACTAGAGATTATGCTAATGCACCCCTTTCTTAAAGAAATAGAAAGATTAAATGTGATATGTACAATATGAATACGATATGAAAAATTGATTAGTTAGACAATGTCTTTGTGTTTTTAGGGAGGAAAAAACTGTGAAAACAATAAAAATTTATTATCCAATTAAATGAACTAGTCTTAACAACAAAGATTTGAGATTATATTTGTCTAATGGTAATTTTAGCAGTTACAAAAATATAGAGATTTATGTGGCATATATGCAACATCATGCTTACAATATGAAATATATGAAAATAATTAATTAATCAAGACAACATTTAAATTTGATTTTTTTTTGGGGGGGGGGTTTTAAAAATACCCCTTTTGGCATGTACTCTTTGCAAAATTTACCATTTCCTTTGATTTCTTTTTATTTTCTTGTGAAATATTCCAATTTTTATTGCTGACATCAGTTACAAACATTGGTTGTAGACATCGATTGCAGACATAAATTGCAGACATAGGTTGCATATATCAGTTGTAGACATTGTTTGTAGACATTGTTTATAAAGATTGTTGAGAAGACAATATCAAGACATTGATAAGAGAGGTAGATAGAGAACTTCTTAACAATTTTATTTTAAAGGTCATACTTTTGGTATTGATGAATGGTTATATTTGTTGACAAAAAAAACTAGAAAGATATGTAAAGATTGACAATTTTAAGTTTTAAGCTTAATTTATGTTATGAACTAAAGTTGGTATAATATAGAAAATTTGATTGGTATAAATAAGATCAAACTACAAATGTTCATATTTATGTCTTTTAACCAAACATGATGAATTTAAATCAATACACATAGGGAAAACTAAATATATAAATTATTTATGTAACTTATTCAACTATAGATAAAACACATAAACATGTAAAATTTATATAGAAGCAAACAACAAAAGAAATACACATGGGGAAAATTAACATAATAGACTTCATATGACGTATAATCTCAATGACCAAAATTAATTTAAAAACAATATTCAACCATAGATATTTAACAAAATTGTCGTAGTGGACTTCATTTACACAATAGTAGTTGTAGACTTTAATGAAGTATACTCAATGTAGACTTCAAATAAAGTCTACTCAATGTAGACTTGAAATGAAGTCTACTCATAATGATCCATATCAAAATGACACCTTTGATATGATCCACATCAAAATGCCAGCAATTAATTCTCATCTTCCATTTACCATAAACAACAGCTAATTGAATTATCTCCTATATAACAAACACAAAGATCATTACACACTCGCAGTTGTAGACTTTATATACAATCTACTCAATGCATACTTTATATATAATCTAAATATATTATATAACACATAAATGGGCTACATGCCTAAATTATTTCAAAAATATATTTAACCATAAATATAACACATAAACATATAAAATTTATACGTAGACAGACAACTGAGTAAACACACATGAAAAAACCATCATACATATGCTATAAATTGAGTTTTAATAAAATTGTAACAATAGACTTAACATGAGTCTACTCAAAGTTAACTTAAAATAAAGTCTACTCTAAGATTAGTTTTGTATTTGACAAAAGTTTGACTTTATTGATGTAGACTTTATTTTAAGTCTACTTTCAAATTAGGTTAGTTTGGCAATTGATCAATGTGCTGACTACCAATATAGACTTTATTTACAGTCTACATAGTAAGTCTACAACAAGTCTACAAGAGTAGACTTAAGTTTAAGTCTATTGAGTTTAGTTTTGTAATTGACTAAGTTTAACTTTTATGAGTAAAATCTATATTGGAAGTCTACATCTTGTAGATTTTAATTGAAGTCTACTTTTAGAAATATAGACTTGAATTTAAGTCTACTTTTAAAAAATATAGACTTTAATTGAAGTCTACTTTCTTATTTCGTGACATCATATATCGAATAACGTAACTTATTTATTAGTTTATTTTATTTTTAGTCTACATTATAAAAGTAAATTAAGCTACAAGATGTAGACTTCCAAAGTAAATTTCACTCACAAAAGTTAAACTTAGTCAATTGCAAAAACAAATTCATTAGACTTAAACTTAAGTCTACTTTTATCATCTTGTTGTAGACTTACTATGTAAAGTGTAAATAAAGTCTACTTCGATAGTCAACACATTGGTCAATTGCCAAACTAACCCTTTTTAATGTAGACTTAAAATTAAGTCTACATCAGATTTTTTTTTCTCAACAAAGAGAAAAATGGAGACTTAGTTTTAAGTCTACAACACATTGATCAAATGCATAACTAACCCATATGTTGACATGTAGACTTTATTTTAAATCTACAAGCAAAGTAGACTTGAAATAGAGTCTACTCTCTGCAAAAAAATTGAAAATAGTAATGAGTTATATTGAAGTTGTGTTTATCTTCAATTACTGTCCAGAACATTGAGTCAAGCTAATACCAACCAAATACAATCATTTTTTATTCTAAAAACTATATAACAACAATTTAAGAATTTTAAAAAATTTCAAATGCAAATGAGAGAATTTTTTGAATGAAATTGGTGAGATAGTAGAAGAATGTGATGTTATGCTGGTCATTTGGAAGTTATTGAGTCCAAAATTAGTAGGTAAGGTAGCATTTAGAGCTCACTTTTGGTTGTTAATGGTGGTTGTTGTAAATAAGTAGTTTGTCACAAATATTTATGTCTTTTTAAGTATTTTTTGCAATTTTAAAAAAAGCAATGACATGATTGTAAATGAAAAGTGCCACAAGGTTAAAATAGGAAAAATTTTAGAGGAAATATATAGATGTCATTTTTGCATTTGACCCCTCAAAAATAGTTACTTTTGAAAGTAACCTTTTAAACAACAGCAATATAAAGTAATAATATTTTTTTATTCAAACTATTGAATCGATAAGATTCGATTTATAACTAAAAAACTATTTTTATTCTAATGATTGTATTGTAGAAGAGTCGAATCCCTAATGTCAGAATCATTAACTAAATCATTCTACCTACCACACAAAAATGATTCCGATAAGTAGTAGTATTTATGATGAAATAGAATATTATAACTCTACTATAAATAATATTTAGATAACGTGATGAAAATCATTATTTGTTGTTGAATTGTAGTAGGATTGACAAAGAATAGATAACTATTAAATAACACAAGGATTTTGTTCCTGTGACTCGAGTTCCATAGAGGTGGGCACATAAATTATTAAGAATAATAAATTTGGATTCGGATCTATATATTTTATTTTTAGCTATTGAATTTTGGACTTTGAATATTTTTTTCACCTCTAAAAAGATATTCAAACTATTTGTTGTGAATTAGTTTAATAATTTTCTTGGTTAAGTATATATTAGATAATGTAAAGCAACATTCAATGTGATATGCATCTAACAATATAATTTACTTTAAAATATTCTTAAAAATATTCTAAAATATCAATTCAAATCAAATTATATTTTATAATTTTAAATAATAACATATTTATTTAAAATTTACACCTCATAAATATATGTGTCATATAAATTTATAAACATATGAAAAGTACCATATAAAAAATCTCTTAATTTCATTTTAAGTTCATAAACTGTCTAAAAATAAATATGTAATCAAACATAATTTATTACGAAATTATCTTAGAAAATAAAACACAACATAAATTTTTTCTAGCCGTTCGATCGATAATCAAGTAACATCATATGAACATATTTAGGTGATATAAAAAACTTCTTTTAAAATAAAGCCTTATATATAAACAAAATTTACTTGTACATTGCAGCCTGTGAAAATTGTAACGATCCTGTCAATAAAGGTACCCTAGAGTTTAGAGATATTGTTGATTGAGGTTATACCCTAGAAATCGCTTTGCCACTACATCTAGTTGTTGACAATCCATACCATGCGACATGTTTTTGATGTCTGGGAGATCTGACAATGCACCACAAGTATCTGAACTGTCTAAGGACTACACACGCGTGGTGGGTGAGAAAGCAAACTGCCAAGAAGTTTTTCTCGGTGAGGAGCCACATGTTTTGTGTGATTTTTTTCTCTTTCATGTGCAAGTTGACAAAAGGATTGAGCTTGTCGAAGACAAGTGAGTCTTCAAGAACCAAGGAATGCTCAAAGATGTTGAAACCATGAAGATCCTAGTAGCATGAACGTGACTAACATAGGTTTGGGTAAGCTCCAACTTGTGGTGAGACTACTCCACCTGAGAGGCCTAAGATGCTGCCTCCTCCCAACCGTGATGTTGTGAGATATCTAAATGCCTTCACGCATGATATGTTGAACCTCAAAGGAGCTTCATATGGCGTTTACCTAGACCGTGAGGAAGCACCACATGCTTTCAAGCCATGGGTACAAGACAACGACCTTGGTCATTCTTTGTTCATGCTTAAAGAGGAGAACAACTTGGTTGAGGTGCTCGACCAGCCAAGTGAAGGTGTCGTAAGTGAAGCAAAGCACATAGAGTCACCAAAGCTGGATTGTATTCGCCAACCATTAGCAAACTCATTTCTGTCTGGACGACCCTTGTGTGATAAAAGATAAAAGGGTGTACAAGAGTAATTGATGTGTGTGATTTTTGATGGTTTTAGAGTCTTGTTTTTCTGCATACGTCTAGGTAGATTTTCCGTTTTCTTAGGGTTTTTTAGGTTTTTTTTGCTTTCTTTGCATTCGCATTTGGAGTTTAGAGTTTATTCTAGGAAAATGAGCAAAAAAGAGCTAAAACTGGAGCTAAGGACAATTGGATCAGCTGCTAGGCGAATAAGACCGTGCAAACTCGGATCGGTACCTCGTGGATCACAAGGCAAGGACTGCTTGGAACGCTCAGGAAAAGATGCCCCAATCACCAGCCTCAACCTAGCTGCAGCGAGGGAAGATAAATCTTTTACACTCAAACCAACCACTCAATCTCAACCCCCGAGGACAAAGACTAGAACCACCTCTCGGTGCCCAAGCTCGTGCAAGGACTCCGAGGGCAAGATTTCTGGTTGACCGACTTAGGTCGGTTTAACCATTAGGATTATGAAAATGACCCTATAAATACCTCTAATCACTCTCTTATCATTTTATGTGATGTTTTAGCAGAAAAACTCTCTCTATTTTATTGTTGTTTACCTTTATGCTTGTTTAAGATAATATTTTATGATTATGCTTTAATGAAGCTTGTGATTTAAGTTTATATTGTTCTTCATCTTTACTTTCTGCGATTTCAATTAAGTTCTTTATGTTTATGCAAGTTAGATCTACCCTACTCCTCCGCACTCAATCCATGAAGTGCAAGTAGATCTGTGTGGACCTCGAGGATAGGGTGATCGGAGGTGGATCCGTTGATCCCCTCTCTATTCTAGGCACAATCTGAATTCCGATCTCTTCTCATATGGCTAAGTTTAATGCTGATCTCTCCCTGATTAAGAGAGATCTGATTACGGCCATGATCTAAGGCAAGCACCGGTGGAATCGCAGACCAAGTGCCATGTGAGTGATGGTTTGATCCATCGAGGAGAGATCTAGTATGTGGGTCGGCTGTTGGATGAGTTTGGCTAAGCTTAATGCTTATGGATAGGTGTGATCGCGGCTAGCGCCGTTATGGATAATCTGATCCGGTTAGGGGTCTCACCATGAGAACAAGTCAAGCCTTATCCCGGTCTAGGGATTACTCAATAGAGTGCGGCGAGTTGGGATCAGCGAGTTTCCTGCTGATCAAACCCTCCCTATCCTTTAGATCTATGATTTTAACCCTATTTCTATTCCATTGTAATTGTGTGCTCTGTTTTTATGTCATTTCTCTGTTTTGAATTTTCAAATTTTGTTCTTATTTTGTCTTTTAGCTTATTTTGTCATATTGTCTAGTATGAGAGCTTGCTCGATATCATAGCCTATCTTGGTGACAGATTGATAGGTTGCCTGAACTAGAATTAGGTATTAGATAGGTTGCTTGCAAACATCTCTGAGTATTTGGTTCGACAATTCTCATCTACTTACTCACTATGCTCAATTGATTTGATCTTAAGACTCAAAAACCCTTTTATCAAATTGGCGTTGTTGCCAAATCAGATTTGTTTGTTCCAATCTATAGTTCACTTGTCTTAGGATCAGGTTTAGTGTTATTGCTATTATCGCTTGTTTGTGCTTCATTTAGCTTGGATCTATAAGGACCAAACTTCTATTTTATTGACAAGTCGTTGTTTTTGTCCTTGCAGGCCTCGCAGGTAACCCTTGCCATCTAGCATCGAGGACAGACACAGAATCAGTACCCTCACGTTAACTCCTACAAGTTAAGCGAGTAATCAGTGTGAGTTAGTTGGTTGATGCACACAAGGTCGAAAGGTTCTCACCACCTTCCACCACCCATAGACGATATCAACCAGCTCACTCGTGAGATCATACGAGGTTGTAATAGAATGCAGCAACAACAGCCCAATCTGGATAACACCACGTTGGGAACGATGACGGATGGAAAACCTCTGTTGGTTAATGAGGCCGCCCACCAGGCGCGAGCACAAAACCCAGCTCGTTGTCCTTGCTGTATTGGTGCGAGCGATGCCCCGAGTACACACACGATATGGAACAGGATCCAACCATCAACGATCTAAAACATTAACTTCGAGATCAAGAGTGGACTGATCTCAATGGTCCAGAACAACAAATTCCACGGCCTACCCTCAGAGGACCCCCTCGACCATCTTGATGAGTTCGAGAGACTATGCTCGCTCACTCGCATCAATGGAGTGAGTGAGGATGTGCTGAAGCTCAGGCTCTTTCCCTTCTCTCTTGGGGACAGAGCTCATTAGTGGGAGAAACACCTTCCCACATGATCCATCACCACTTGGCCGGAGTGCAAGCACATGTTCCTCACCAAGTTTTTCTCTAACTCACGGATCCAACTTTGTCCAGCAGAGCAGCGAGTCATTGGCCGAGGCATGGGACAGATACAACACCTATCAAGCTTAGTGTCCTCATCACGGTTTCAGGGAGGATACAATCCTCAGCAACTTCTACCAAGGAGTTCACCCGAGGATATGCATGTTGTTAGACACTGTAAGTCACGGGAGCTTTCTACAGTAGGAAATCAACAAGGGAAGAGCATTAATAGAGAACCTTGCCCTAGCAGATGGAAAGTATGGCGACGAGTATGACCGAGCTGTCAGGGGAACTTCAGATTCAGACACTTCCGCACAAAAGGAGCTTAAGCAACTCCATGAGAAGCTGGATAAATTGCTCATGGTGCACACCAAACAAGTCAACCTTGTGGAAGAGGAAATGGTACAAGAAGGCAAAGACGAGCAATTGGAGGAGATTTGTTTTGTTCAAAATCAAAGTGGATCTAAGCCATGGGTCAACTACAAACAAAACTCAAACTTGAGCTACCGAAGCACGAATGTAGCTACCCCACAAGATCAAGTGTATCCACCGAAACAACGAGCTTATATACCCAAGGAACAATGGTAGCAGAGCCTTATGCTGGGACCAGCTCCAACTCAACCTCCAACAACAAAAGAGGAACAACCGGACGTGATGAATATGCTCTAACAAATATTACAAAGCCAAACCGCCCACCAAGCGGAAATGACCACTAAGTTTGGCGAGGTACATAGCCGAATAGATGCAAGCTATAGTGACCTCAATTGCAAGTTTGAAATCCTCCACGCACGGCTGAAGTATGTGGAAAACAACCAAACATCGTCATCTACTAAGGCTACCGGTCAGCTACCCGGAAAGGCCGTTCAAAACCCAAAGGAGTATACAGCTCAGTCAATCACTCTCAGAACCGGAAAGGTACTCCCATTAGTGGTTGGACCAAAGGAAAACGCTTAGGACAGCGTTATTAGCTATACGGGGCAAAACAAGCCAAGAATAATGCTGGTTGTGTATAACTCTGGGACACACCTCGCCTGCCTGCACAGCGAGGAGAGGGTGATGATGATCTGACTACTGGGAAAACTGCAAAACTCAAGGAGAGGCGTCGCTTGCCTACGCAGCAAGGAGAAGAACCAAACATGCCCAACTTGAATTTGATAGAAGGAGTTGCACCAGTGGTTGCAACCAAAACCAAAGAACCTTTCCCTTCACGTTTGAAGAAGAATCAAGCGGAGAAATAGAAGGTCCTTTTTGATAACCAAATAAGCGGTATAGAGCTAAAAATTCCTATCTTGGATGCTTTTGCTTTAATTCCGCAATACAAGAAATTTTTGAAGGACTCGCTTAAGGAACGAGAGGTGGAATGTATGGCTGTTGGGATCCGATTATCTGGATTGATATTGGTACCAGTTCTCCCACATCAAAGGAAAAGGTTGATTGCGGAAAAATTGAGTGATCCGGGAAGCTTCACACTCCCATGTGCAGTAGGGCACCTTACATTCATCAGCTGCTTGTGTGATCTTGGAGCATCCATCAGCTTGATCCCACTAATCACTACACAAAAGTTAGGGTACTCAAATTTCAAGGATTGCAAAATCTCATTAGTCCTCACAGACAGAACAACAAGGAAGCCGAGGGGATTTCTCTAGGATGTACCAATAAGTGTTGGCAGTGTGTTGATTCCTACTGATTTTGTGGTATTAAAGATGGATGAAGAACATATTGATCCACTACTCTTGGGTAGACCTTTCTTGGCATCAGTAGGAGCTTTGATTGATGTGCGGAAAAGGACCAATGAACTAAAGGTTAGAGAAGGATTTGGTATGATGCTCGTCTTAAAGGAAGGAAGAAAGAAGCCTACGATCGACGGGCAATGCTTTGAGATTGAAGGAACAATAGGGGGATGGACGATGATGCAAATGAGGGAGCTCTGGTTCCCTTTGCAAACCCATACTAAGAGGCGTATGAAGAGTCAAGCTTGTAACTCTGAACAAGCCCACTTGGGAGGAAATCCCAAGTCTATCCTTTACTTTTGAAAACTTTTTTTAATTTCGTTTAAAGTTAATTTAGCTTTGTTTAAATTTTAAGAATAATCTTTGCTAGTTTATTGTTGTTATCATTGGGTGTTTGGAATTTTGATCTCAGGTTCAAGGAGCCTTGGCTACACTCTTGGCAAAATTTGAGGACGTAATGCCCTTATTAAGCCAAGAGAGAGTAGGCCTCGCACCTAACCCTCAGAGGCAACATAACAAGGAGTGAGAAAATTTGACAAAGAACCCGAATCCCTCAAGACATGAGGCCGAGGAGGGTGTGCGAGTAGTGTTTACATTGCCTGGAACACCACTCATGGACCTACCTGCACACCTCAATATCCTTTTATATAGAAAGTTCGGGTCAAATACATCTCATTAGTATTGATATGAACTCACTATTCAGAGAAAATCTTGAACATGGAGCTTAATGGTGTAAATGCTTTAAATTGAGTCTAATTTGATATTGTGGCTAACTATTCATGGTTTCAGATACTGCCACGATCAGGGAGCTAATGAGGACTCAGAATAGTCAGAGGGAAGCAACAGGAGTAGTTCAAGCTTGGGTTTTTCTGAATGGGTAGTCAGGCCTCAGTGTATGCAGCGAGGGTAGTGAGCGAGGAGGTCAGCTGAGAAGCACTTGAGGAAAAAAAATTGAATTGGTTCCAGCTCACCTAGTGGGGTCCATGAACCAATAGCTATTGCCAAAATCTAGGGATGGTCAAAGTTGGACGAATCCAACGGCTGAGATCGGTCAAGGATTCAAAATTTGAAATAGACGGTCCAGATCATGCCAATCTCGAGGGTGAATGGCAATTAATTCGGGAGCCGAGATTGTCTCCCTTATCAACCCGAGATTGTCTCATTCACTTTTCCGAGATTGTCTCCTTCTCACCCGCAACACTCTCCTATAAAAGAACCTCTCCCTCATCGGCTTCATCATCCATTTTCCGAGATTGTCTCCTTCTCACCCGCAACACTCTCCTATAAAAGAACCTCTCCCTCATCGGCTTCATCATCCATTTTCAAACCCTCAAGCAAATAAACTCTCTCTCTCACCGAGTTACTCTCTCTCACCACCGCCGAGTTACTCTTTCTCTCCCCCTCAAGTTCGAGTTTTTCCGATCAATCTTTGTCAAGCATGTCTTCCGGTGACAAAAGAAAGATGAAGGAATTCAGGAGCAAGTTCATGAACGATGCACTAAGAGCTGGAAGAACAGAGATGGCGGCAGGGCTTGAAGACTCACCACCGGTCCGCCGTGAAAATAGGCCTCGCCAATTCATCTTCTAATCGGATGATGAGGAGCCAGGGGTACAGACAAGAATTGAAATTCTGATAAGGGAATTGGCGAGAAGATCAGCGACTGAGCCGATGGACTGGAAGTACGTTCATGGTGAAGGTAGCTCAGCTTAGGAGAAGAGGAAGGGGAAACAGATAGCCTCGCCCTCGAGCAGCGAGGACAGTGACAAAGCAGTGCATATGCTCAGCCCTCGCCAATGAAGGTCGAGTACGAGAGCGAGGAGAAGACAGAGAAGAAGACTGAAAAGAAGGGGAAGAACACAAGGTACCGCCGAGTCATCGAGGACCTAAGGAGGAGTGGTTACTCAGAGAAATAGGTGAGGAAATCCTACGAAGAGTGCGAGGCAGAAAAGAAAAAGAAGACTAAAAAGGATAATGATGAATCCGACAAGGCGTACGAGGTTTTGAAGGAAATGGGGATTAAAGGTACATACTTCCCACATTCTGGAACAATGAGGAAATTGGGAATCACTGAGGATGTGGATAGGGTGTTTAGATTGCTTGGTATTAAAGTTTGCATGTATAGTATGGCGAGTTCTTACATTGAGAAGATGTTGCAATTCCTCGCCACCGTGGATCTTCTTATCTACGCAAAGTCCAAGATAGCCAAGATTAAGAAGAATGGACCTGAATACATAACATTCACCATGTACAAAAATTAGATGCAGTGACGTTGAGGGAGTTGGAAATGATTTTGGGTTTCAATCCGGAGAAGCAGTATATCCGGATGTTAAAGAAAATGATACCGACGAGGTATGGAAGATGTTGTCCGGAGCTAGGGAGTATGAGTCTTTGCGGAGTAAGGGAAGTTGGCTCCGCAACCCAGCCATCAACTACGCGAGGAGAGCAATAGGTAATGTAATTTTTGCTAGACCCTCCACCTCGCCAATCAACCTCGGGGAGATGCACATGATGGTTATGGTGATGAAGGAGATTGTTGGCACTACTCCAAGCAGGCTGCATATTGATGGAGATGAAGGGAACTCTGGCATGTCGTTCGTGTTGGCAAAACACCTCACCATATAACATGCACGAGCTGTGACGTAAACGGAAAGGAAGTCCAGGAAGCCAAAGCACATTTACATTGGTGGAGTGGTTGNGTGGTTGCTAGGATACTAGAAGCAAAGGGAGTACCTTTGAACACTGAGGATTACAATTGGGCTCCATTCCAATTTATGGACATGCGGTATCTCCAAGGAGCAGGCCTCATCGCTAAAGGCGAAGTTGATGGGTGAGCTGTATACAAATTCGACCATACAGAGAAGAAAGCTGCCAGAATACTTCTCCCTTGCCCAGCATACACCAGACTGAACACCATGTAGAATGTGACTTTCACCCCACCCCTCGAGGCTCTACTTGGCAAACACCAGCAAAGACAACAAGCTCAGCATGAAGAGGAGGAGGTAGACGAGGAAGAATTTGATCCTGAATCCTACTTTTTCGAAGAGTTCACTGAGAAGAACCAAGAGACAGCAAACAAAGAAGCCCACAAGTGGATTGGGAAGCTCCAAAAGTTGGGGAAGCGCCTGCTCAAGAAGGTGAAAGGCATGACAAAGGAAAAGGAGGAGTGATTGAGCGAGCGCAAGAGGATGTGGAAGGCAATTGATGGATTAGAGTCATCACTCAAAAGAATAGAACCACACTCTCGGATACAAGACTCACCACCACCAGCGAGGAGGCACTCAACTTTAGCAGGTCCTAGTTCACACAAAGTGAAAGAAGAGCAACCGCGACGCCAATCAATGGACACGATGCGGGTTTACAAGAGGACCGGGAAAAAAGGTCAGAAACACCAAGAGCAAATACCTCAGGAAGGTCCCTTGCATGCACCCCTCGGCGACCATGACCGCGAGGAGTACTCGGACTGGCAGCAGCACGTCGCACCATGTGAAGGAATAGCTCCAAGAAGGTACCCAAACCCTCACAGCTACACTCTTGAGGATATGAACACCTCAACTGCTCACTTGTTCGACTATTAGGTACCAAAATCCAACCCTTTGTACATACATTTTTACTTTTAGTTGTTTTTTGTTTTTTTTATCTAGACAACTCTCTCCGACTTCTATACACACAAGGAACTGTGTGATTTAATTTTGGGAGAGGGGTCTAGATTGTCTCACAATGTTTCTTGTGATCTTATTTTAAATTTTGCATGCATTCGTTTAGATTGTAAAATCCGGTTAGATTTTTCTTTGTGCATTTGATTGTTGCATTTCATGGCACTTAAGGCATAGAAAAAGCCTAAAAATTTCAAATTTTTTGAAAATGAAACCTAAAAAAATAGAGTGATCATGTAGTTGCATCCATTTAGATTTTTCTTTAGGTTGCATTCACTTAGGACTCATGCATCCGAACTTGTTTAATGGGAATGATCTTGATGATGGGCAAATCTTTATAAGTTAAGCTAAGTAACCATTTTGAATGCTCTTGATTGGTAGATAGCCATTTTGGAAAGTTTTTGGGCGGATCATCGCCTTGGTGAACTTTGCTTGGGTTGTGTTTTGAATAGGTCTAGTTTGATTCCTTCTAAAAACTTACTTAAACTTCCAATTTAGAGCCTAGAGATGCATCAATACCTTCTTTCTTTATGCTTAGCATGATCCAAAAGTGTGTGCTTAGTAAAACCCTCTCAAAAGTTAAGTGAAAAATTAAGCTGCCAACAAAGAATTTAAACTGAGTAAGTGATAAAGGTGAAACGGCTGGAAGGATGCATAAACTCTTAGCCTTTCATGTCCGTGTATATTCACTAACTTACTCCATATACGGGTTTGTGGAGCAACTCGGAAGGAAGCGTAAACCCGTAACCTTTCATGTTTGTGTAAGCCAACTTCGGAAAAGCCAAAATGGCACAATAAAAGAGAAAAAGAAAAAGAAAAAGAAAAAGAGAAAAAAATGAATAATCGGGCAACAAAATTTTAATGAGAGGGAACCATTTAAGTTGAAGAATGATCATGCTAAGCTTAGAGAAGTCGAAACATGTACTTGTTGATCTCTAGCCTCTTTTGAGGACCGCACCAAAAAGAAATAAGGAATTAGACTTGTACATTTA